>WNWK01002202.1:0-190000 GCA_009830355.1 Cherax destructor
CTTTAGTAGTGTCAGCCTGAGCTGGGAGACTTTAGTAGTGTCAGCCTGAGCTGGGAGACTTTAGTAGTGTCAGCCTGAGCTGGGAGACTTTAGTAGTGTCAGCCTGAGCTGGGAGACTTTAGTAGTGTCAGCCTGAGCTGGGAGACTTTAGTAGTGTCAGCCTGAGCTGGGAGACTTTAGTAGTGTCAGCCTGAGCTGGGAGACTTTAGTAGTGTCAGCCTGAGCTGGGAGACTTTAGTAGTGTCAGCCTGAGCTGGGAGACTTTAGTAGTGTCAGCCTGAGCTGGGAGACTTTAGTAGTGTCAGCCTGAGCTGGGAGACTTTAGTAGTGTCAGCCTGAGCTGGGAGACTTTAGTAGTGTCAGCCTGAGCTGGGAGACTTTAGTAGTGTCAGCCTGAGCTGGGAGACTTTAGTAGTGTCAGCCTGAGCTGGGAGACTTCAGTAGTGTCAACCTGAGGAGTCACATTTCAGTAAGTGGTCAGTCCACTAGGAGACTTCAGAGTGTCGACTGCAACAAGCTGAGAGTACTATCACCCGTGGGAATTTCCATCTCCCAGGATGGACTATACATAGCAAGAACTGGAAGGGTAAAATGGCAGCTTCAGCGATCTCGCAACAGAAGCTGGAGTACATGAGAATATTCAGATGACACACAGGAGACTGATGGACATGCATTCCGGTGTAGCAGGAGAAGGCAGAGGGAGGTAATTGGAGGAGGGAGGAGAGGGAAGACAGGCTGGAGAGACAGACGCCGCCAACACATGCTAATAATTACAAACATTGTGAATACCATGATGATTATGATGAGACAGTACAGAGATGCTGATACGAGACAGTGTGGCTTCATGGTACCCTGTGTCCAGAGCACCATCAAGGAGAGTGCCTTCATGGTACCCTGTGTCCAGAGCACCATCAAGGAGGGTGCCTTCATGGTACCCTGTGTCCAGAGCACCATCAAGGAGGGTGCCTTCATGGTACCCTGTGTCCAGAGCACCATCAAGGAGGGTGCCTTCATGGTACCCTGTGTCCAGAGCACCATCAAGGAGGGTGCCTTCATGGTACCCTGTGTCCAGAGCACCATCAAGGAGGGTGCCTTCATGGTACCCTGTGTCCAGAGCACCATCAAGGAGGGTGCCTTCATGGTACCCTGTGTCCAGAGCACCATCAAGGAGGGTGCCTTCATGGTACCCTGTGTCGAGAGCACCATCAAGGAGGGTGCCTTCACGGTACCCTACGTCCAGAGCACCATCAAGGAGGGTGCCTTCATGGTACCCTGTGTCCAGAGCACCATCAAGGAGGGTGCCTTCATGGTACCCTGTGTCCAGAGCACCATCAAGGAGGGTGCCTTCATGGTACCCTGTGTCCAGAGCACCATCAAGGAGGGTGCCTTCACGGTACCCTACGTCCAGAGCACCATCAAGGAGGGTGCCTTCATGGTACCCTGTGTCCAGAGCACCATCAAGGAGAGTGCCTTCATGGTACCCTGTGTCCAGAGCACCATCAAGGAGGGTGCCTTCATGGTACCCTGTGTCCAGAGCACCATCAAGGAGGGTGCATTCATGGTACCCTGTGTCCAGAGCACCATCAAGGAGGTGCCTTCATGGTACCCTGTGTCCAGAGCACCATCAAGGAGGGTGCCTTCATGGTACCCTGTGTCCAGAGCACCATCAAGGAGGGTGCCTTCATGGTACCCTGTGTCCAGAGCACCATCAAGGAGGGTGCCTTCACGGTACCCTACGTCCAGAGCACCATCAAGGAGGGTGCCTTCATGGTACCCTGTGTCCAGACCACCATCAAGGAGAGTGCCTTCATGGTACCCTGTGTCCAGACCACCATCAAGGAGAGTGCCTTCATGGTACCCTGTGTCCAGACCACCATCAAGGAGAGTGCCTTCATGGTACCCTGTGTCCAGACCACCATCAAGGAGAGTGCCTTCACGGTACCCTGTGTCCAGACCACCATCAAGGAGAGTGCCTTCACGGTACCCTGTGTCCAGACCACCATCAAGGAGAGTGCCTTCACGGTACCCTGTGTCCAGACCACCATCAAGGAGAGTGCCTTCACGGTACCCTGTGTCCAGACCACCATCAAGGAGAGTGCCTTCATGGTACCCTGTGTCCAGACCACCATCAAGGAGAGTGCCTTCATGGTACCCTGTGTCCAGACCACCATCAAGGAGAGTGCCTTCATGGTACCCTGTGTCCAGACCACCATCAAGGAGAGTGCCTTCATGGTACCCTGTGTCCAGACCACCATCAAGGAGAGTGCCTTCACGGTACCCTGTGTCCAGACCACCATCAAGGAGAGTGCCTTCATGGTACCCTGTGTCCAGACCACCATCAAGGAGAGTGCCTTCACGGTACCCTGTGTCCAGACCACCATCAAGGAGAGTGCCTTCATGGTACCCTGTGTCCAGACCACCATCAAGGAGAGTGCCTTCATGGTACCCTGTGTCCAGACCACCATCAAGGAGAGTGCCTTCATGGTACCCTGTGTCCAGACCACCATCAAGGAGAGTGCCTTCATGGTACCCTGTGTCCAGACCACCATCAAGGAGAGTGCCTTCATGGTACCCTGTGTCCAGACCACCATCAAGGAGAGTGCCTTCATGGTACCCTGTGTCCAGACCACCATCAAGGAGAGTGCCTTCATGGTACCCTGTGTCCAGAGCACCATCAAGGAGGGTGCCTTCATGGTACCCTGTGTCCAGACCACCATCAAGGAGAGTGCCTTCACGGTACCCTACGTCCAGAGCACCATCAAGGAGGGTGCCTTCATGGTACCCTGTGTCCAGAGCACCATCAAGGAGGGTGCCTTCATGGTACCCTGTGTCCAGACCACCATCAAGGAGAGTGCCTTCATGGTACCCTGTGTCCAGACCACCATCAAGGAGAGTGCCTTCATGGTACCCTGTGTCCAGACCACCATCAAGGAGAGTGCCTTCATGGTACCCTGTGTCCAGACCACCATCAAGGAGAGTGCCTTCATGGTACCCTGTGTCCAGAGCACCATCAAGGAGGGTGCCTTCATGGTACCCTGTGTCCAGACCACCATCAAGGAGAGTGCCTTCATGGTACCCTGTGTCCAGACCACCATCAAGGAGAGTGCCTTCATGGTACCCTGTGTCCAGACCACCATCAAGGAGAGTGCCTTCATGGTACCCTGTGTCCAGACCACCATCAAGGAGAGTGCCTTCATGGTACCCTGTGTCCAGACCACCATCAAGGAGAGTGCCTTCATGGTACCCTGTGTCCAGACCACCATCAAGGAGAGTGCCTTCATGGTACCCTGTGTCCAGACCACCATCAAGGAGAGTGCCTTCATGGTACCCTGTGTCCAGAGCACCATCAAGGAGGGTGCCTTCATGGTACCCTGTGTCCAGACCACCATCAAGGAGAGTGCCTTCATGGTACCCTGTGTCCAGAGCACCATCAAGGAGAGTGCCTTCATGGTACCCTGTGTCCAGACCACCATCAAGGAGAGTGCCTTCATGGTACCCTGTGTCCAGAGCACCATCAAGGAGGGTGCCTTCATGGTACCCTGTGTCCAGAGCACCATCAAGGAGGGTGCCTTCATGGTACCCTGTGTCCAGAGCACCATCAAGGAGGGTGCCTTCACGGTACCCTACGTCCAGAGCACCATCAAGTGAGAGTGCCTTCATGGTACCCTGTGTCCAGAGCACCATCAAGGAGGGTGCCTTCATGGTACCCTGTGTCCAGACCACCATCAGAGAGTGCCTTCATGGTACCCTGTGTCCAGACCACCATCAAGGAGAGTGCCTTCATGGTACCCTGTGTCCAGACCACCATCAAGGAGAGTGCCTTCATGGTACCCTGTGTCCAGACCACCATCAAGGAGAGTGCCTTCATGGTACCCTGTGTCCAGACCACCATCAAGGAGAGTGCCTTCATGGTACCCGTGTCCAGACCACCATCAAGGAGAGTGCCTTCATGGTACCCTGTGTCCAGACCACCATCAAGGAGAGTGCCTTCATGGTACCCTGTGTCCAGAGCACCATCAAGGAGGGTGCCTTCATGGTACCCTGTGTCCAGACCACCATCAAGGAGAGTGCCTTCATGGTACCCTGTGTCCAGAGCACCATCAAGGAGAGTGCCTTCATGGTACCCTGTGTCCAGACCACCATCAGGAGAGTGCCTTCATGGTACCCTGTGTCCAGAGCACCATCAAGGAGGGTGCCTTCATGGTACCCTGTGTCCAGAGCACCATCAAGGAGGGTGCCTTCATGGTACCCTGTGTCCAGAGCACCATCAAGGAGGGTGCCTTCACGGTACCCTACGTCCAGAGCACCATCAAGGAGGGTGCCTTCATGGTACCCTGTGTCCAGACCACCATCAAGGAGAGTGCCTTCATGGTACCCTGTGTCCAGAGCACCATCAGAGGGTGCCTTCATGGTACCCTGTGTCCAGAGCACCATCAAGGAGGGTGCCTTCATGGTACCCTGTGTCCAGAGCACCATCAAGGAGGGTGCCTTCATGGTACCCTGTGTCCAGAGCACCATCAAGGAGGGTGCCTTCACGGTACCCTACGTCCAGAGCACCATCAAGGAGGGTGCCTTCATGGTACCCTGTGTCCAGACCACCATCAAGGAGAGTGCCTTCATGGTACCCTACGTCCAGACCACCATCAAGGAGAGTGCCTTCATGGTACCCTGTGTCCAGACCACCATCAAGGAGAGTGCCTTCATGGTACCCTACGTCCAGACCACCATCAAGGAGAGTGCCTTCATGGTACCCTGTGTCCAGACCACCATCAAGGAGAGTGCCTTCATGGTACCCTACGTCCAGAGCACCATCAAGGAGAGTGCCTTCATGGTACCCTGTGTCCAGACCACCATCAAGGAGAGTGCCTTCATGGTACCCTACGTCCAGACCACCATCAAGGAGAGTGCCTTCATGCTGATCAAATGTTGATACATTGCATTGTAGCCACTCTTCTTATCAAATGAAAAATAATGATATCTTGTGTTACATACGTGTGTGTGTGTGTGTGTGTGTGTGTGTGTGTGCGCCACACACACACACACACACACACATACACATATTCACTGGATCCTCTGTTTAAGCTTTTTAGAAAAGTAAACTTTTTCTTGACTTTATTTATGTTAAGTTTTTGTTAAGATCTTCCATATCATTACTACATCCTAACAGCTATTTCGTCTCGTACAAACCATCATTTAGTCTCCGTGGAGACTAAATGATGGCTTGCATTCTGACGTCTTCAAATATATAATAGTACACTTTTTTAATGGTACGAAACTCTTAAATCCATATGAGGTTGTTGAGGCTCGATACTCCGTCCACTGTTCGCGAGATACACGAATTTCCATCAGAACGAATAAATCTATCACCTTTTCCTCTAGACTCTGAGGGGAACTATTCACCGACAGAAAAAAAAACACCCAGTGTTAAACTAATTTACACTTCTGGTAGATCATCAGAAGCGCTTCTTACTTTCATAAATTTACAAGATAAAACTGGATCGTAATTTCAAATTTTGTTGTAACTACTTTCTAAAATATATATAAATGTTTAAGCTTCTTGGGAGCCATGTAGTCACTATCTTGAACACTGTGCTTTATTGTCTGCTCATTGAGGAATATAGAGATAATAACCTATATGTCAAGATATCTTATTAATAAAAATAAGGTACCAAACATATTAAGCAAATTTCCTAAATTTGCTTGCAACATATAAGTGAACTGTAGATATAAATCCAGATGCACTCTTAGCCCTTTTGAGGCCTAGTTCCTAGACCTTGTGTGTGTCCATATCCTGTACGCTACCGTTCACAGTATGGATATGGTGTGCACAATAAACTAGCCACTTCGCCGGCAATATCTAATCTTGGGAGCCTGTGTGTGTGTGTGTGTGTGTGTGTGTGTGTGTGTGTGCGCGCGTGCGCGCGCGCGCTCATGGCCTCGCCTCTAGTTATACTCATCGTCATTATTGGTTCCTGTCGTCATGGGTCCTGTCATAGCTACTGAAATTGTGCGTTAACTTTTCCTCTATCACTTCACCTAGCTCATTTCACATTTACAACCTTCAGACTAAAAAAGCATTTCCTAGCATCCCTGTGGCTCACATGTGATTTTAGCTTCCAACTATTCTCCCTCGTTCATGTGTCTTGCATTTAAAAAAATCTATCAATATGTCAAATCCTCTTAAGTATCTTGTATGTCGTAATCATGAATCTCCCAGTTCTCTCTTCTGAAGTCGTCAGGCTTATTTCTTTTAGTCTTTCCTCACAATTCAAGCCCCTCCGCTCTGGCACTAGTCTTGTGAGCCTCCGGACCTCTCAAATTTTCGTACATACTTGACCAGGTTGGAGCTGCATGCTGCTGATGCTGTCTTATGATAGGCCATGTGTATTGCACAGTGTTAAAAGATTCCTTAATAAGGTTTCTGAGATTAGCTAACCTTGCATGATTTTGTCTCTGGGCTCCGATGCCAGTCTGGTTGTGGCTCCGATGCCAGTCTGGTTGTATCCTCTAGTCTATCCCGAGTTTCTTACCTTGCCTGGCCGTGCGTGCATCACTGGCTGTGCATATTCAAGTCTTCTGTACTTTGTGCTTGGTATTCTGAATGATTCCTTGCTTAAGATCTTGAGGGTTCAGTATGTCTGATAGTTTTTCAGTCACTCTTGTATTTCATACGTCCTTTTCTTTTCACGGTTACAGTCTGGGTTTGTTCCTTCCTCATTTTATCAGATTTACACTCTTAAGAGCTATCCTACTTCTGACCACTTCAAAGCCTAGTCCTATGACCCCCAGGATACGACTGATCACAATCTGCTAGTACCCAGATACCTATGTAGTACTTCTAGGTGAACAGAGGCAGCAGGGGTAAGAATTGTTCATATATCTCGCTCACTTACGAATTGAAACCCGGTCCTTTTCTCTACCAGGTAAACTTCATGACTGATTTTGTGATTGTGATAATGGTATATAATACTGATTAGTAGACGAGTAAGATACATGAGCAACAGTTGGGTAGCTTTTAATTGTGACAAGTTTGGTGTAGACTCTACACAGTAGGCTTCTTCAGTGGAATACAGAGGAGACAGCACAAACAGTGGAGAGGTAATGATGTGATCAATCTATCAACCTTGAAGTCGTACTTGAAGTATATCAAGGTTGATGGACTGATCAGTCCAACATGTCGAATACTGCTCTCACCTCAGTATTCGACTGAAGAAGAATACAGTGTAGGCCAAACGTTCCGGAAATAAAGATACCCAACTGTTACACACGTGTCTCGCTCATCTGATTTTTGTTCTCCCAATATTGAATGTTAAGCTGTGTCTCTTGCCTGTTTCTGAGCACTGATGAATCACTTCCCAGCTCTTGACTGAAGATGTTCATCGTTTCATTCAGGTTTCACTAGCAAAACTGTCCCACTGTGTTCTTGCAAGAGAAATCTCTGCTCTTAAATTTATAGTTTCTTCCGTATACAAGGGTCTTATTAAGGTATTTTGAAAATTATATAAAATGCTGACAAGTTGAAGATTAAGACACATGTGCAACAGTTGGGTACCTTTATTGATGAATCGTTCCACCTACACAGTAGTGTAATAAAGATGTAATCAGTCCATCGACCTTGGAGAAAAAGTATTTGAGGTGGTCAGTCCCTCAGCCTGGAGAAGAGTTGAGATCCATGGCATGGAACGTTATTATCGTTCCATGGTTTGGAACGATATTATCGTTCCATGGTTTGGAACGATATTATCGTTCCATGGTTTGGAACGATATTATCGTTTAATTTCCAAGGAATATCATCCCCTTTCCTCTCTCCCTCCTCCTCCTCCCCACATCTTATCGCTCCTCCATCCTTCTATTAATTTATTCAAATGTAAGAACATAGTCTCATGGTGTGTTGGAGAGGCATCAGGCAGTCGATTAAATTTCAAGAGACGGGGCCCAGAAGCTGGAGCTGGAGCTGGGTAAATAGAGCTACGTGACTGAGCTAGCTAGGGTGGTAGAAAGCTCACAGTAGTGGCTCTCATGTTTACCAGAGAGAAGCAGCAAGGAAAGCGGCACACCAGAGTTACATTATCACCTTCCTCTTACTACCAGCACTCCTAATACCTCCCTAGAGAGAATGAGAGAGAGAATGAGAGAGGGAGAATGAGAGGGAGAGAGAATGAGAGAGGGAGAATGAGAGAGGGAGAATGAGAGGGAGAGAGAATGAGAGAGGGAGAATGAGAGAGGGAGAATGAGAGAGGGAGAATGAGAGAGAGAGAGAATGAGAGAGAGAGAGAGAATGAGAGGGAGAGAATGAGAGGGAGAGAGAATGAGAGGGAGAGAGAATGAGAGGGAGAGAGAATGAGTGAGAGAGAATGAGTGAGAGAGAATGAGTGAGAGAGAATGAGAGAGAGAGAATGAGAGTGAGAGAGAATGAGAGTGAGAGAGAATGAGAGTGAGAGAGAATGAGAGTGAGAGAGAATGAGAGTGAGAGAGAATGAGAGTGAGAGAGAGTGTGTGTGAGAGAGAATGAGAGTGAGAGAGAGTGTGTGTGAGAGAGAATGAGAGTGAGAGTGAGAGAGAATGAGAGTGAGAGAGAATGAGAGTGAGAGAGAATGAGAGTGAGAGAGAATGAGAGTGAGAGAGAATGAGAGTGAGAGAGAATGAGAGTGAGAGAGAATGAGAGAGAGTGAGAGTGAGAGAGAGTGAGAGAGAATGAGAGTGAGAGAGAATGAGAGTGAGAGAGAATGAGAGTGAGAGAGAATGAGAGTGAGAGAGAATGAGAGTGAGAGAGAATGAGAGTGAGAGAGAATGAGAGTGAGAGAGAATGAGAGTGAGAGAGAATGAGAGTGAGAGAGAATGAGAGTGAGAGAGAATGAGAGTGAGAGAGAATGAGAGTGAGAGAGAATGAGAATAAAAGGACTCCAATGGAAATGAAAGGACTCCAATGGAAATGAAAGGACTCCAATGGAAATGAAAGGACTCCAATGGAAATGAAAGGACCCCAATGGAAATGAAAGGATCCCAATGGAAATGAAAGGATCCCAATGGAAATAAGTCACTGTGACAGTTTTGTGTTATCCTGGGTTCTGTACACATGCTGCTATGTATGATAATCTATGTAACTGTATTTATGTATACCTGAATAAACTTACTAAGGAACACTGCAGCAGGCCTACTGGCCCATGCGAGGCAAGTCCAAGTCTCCTACCGGCTTAAGCCAATGACCCAACCTAGTCAGGTCAGGTCAGAGAGACAGAGAGAGGAAAGGATGGAGGGAGGGAGGGAGGGAGGGAGGGAGGGAGGGAAGAAAGGAGGGAGGGAGGGAGGGAGGGAAGGAAGGAAGAGTGGTAAAGGAGAGTACATGGGACATCAGATAACAGGAGGTGCCCACAGTCTGTATCGAGGTTTTCTGCTAAGAAAGATAATGTTAATGCTGTGTCTGATACTGTGCTGATAGTTCAGATGTGAGAGAGACAGACTCAGATAAACAGAATGTCTGTTTATTTGTATAGTTTTATCGAGAACTTTTCAGCCACGAAAATATACTTGGTAATGCTCCTGTATATACCACTATTTATTACTCTTACTTGTTACCCTCCGTGTTTACTGTACGTGTATTTTCTGCTGCGCGTTTCACACTTGTTTTACACCAACATTTATCATAATTTCTCTCGTTCTTATATGAACCCGACTGACGTAGTAGGCAGCCTCAGGCTTGGTTATGTGTGCTTGTCACTTTACAAACTTTATGGCTACTTTCTTCTACATTGTGTTCCACTGTCTACTTATTGAGAAGGATAGAGATAGACAGTATAATAACCTTTGTGATATATCAGTGTTTTAGTGAAAATAAGTTATCGGACATTTTGATTAAGCACAGTAACTTTGCGGCAACTGATGATATATATAGTGTGTACTCTCCTAGTTGTGGTTGCAGGGGTCGAGTCATAGCTCCTGGTGTGTGTGTGTGTGTGTGTGTGTGCGTGCGTTCGTGTGCGTATTGTGTATATATACGTCTTGCCGAATAGGTAAAATTGGTCAATTAGCAAGAACTCATTTAAAATTAAGTCCTTTCTAAATTTTTCTCTTATACGTTTAAAGATATATATATTTTCATTTATGTTAATGTAAAAATTAATAATTTTGTGCCAAAAGAACCTTAGAAAACTTACCTAACCTTATTATAACAAGCGCAGTTTAATTTAGCCTAATCCAACTAAATATATTTTAGAGAAGTTTACAATAATTTAATAATAAACAAACACAATGAAATATATTTTTTTCGTTAGGTTCAGAATGATTTTTGCGAAATTATTGCATACACAAATTTTCTCTTGACTTATTCGGCAAGAAGAGCGTTTCTATTTAAGCCAATATCGCAAGTTTTACTTATTCGGCACGACATGTGTGTGTGTATATATATATATATATATATATATATATATATATATATATATATATATATATATATATATATATATATATGCAAGACAACCACTATGAAAAATAGAGAATTCCAAGCGCTTTCGTGACTACTCACATATCACCTGTTTACTGTGATCTTTTTGCATCAATGGATACCACACGACTCTTCACAATGTTCTCGGTAAGCTTTCCTAATCATATTTCTTTTGTTTCCCATTTTTCTTCTGCACTGATCAAGTCACATAAGCTTAAAATTCGACTTAATTTTTTAAAAGACTGTTTGAATGAACAAGTTTTGCCTAAATCTGTTTTACCAAATAGACTCCTTGACATGAGAAATCGTCCTTTGATGATTTTATGAGAATTATTCTTCAGAAACATATTGAAATTACTAAAATACAGGAGAAAGAAGCATTCAAAATATTGAGAAACAAAAAATACTCCTTTTATCAAGCTATTCCATCAGAATGGCAACATAGTATGTTGGATCATTGCTATAATAAACTCAGAAGAATTTGTAATAATCTCAAAAACAAACTACAAAGAAAATTAGATAATTTAATTGAAAATAGTGATTGGACAAAGCACGCTAATAACAATTTTGTAATTAACTTATCAGATGAAATATTAGATAAAAATACAACTGCTGCTCTTGGTTTCGGTTTAAGTTTTGCAACTTCAAAAAAACTTAATAATGTTGAAATTGCAAAAGCCTTTTGTAATTTAGAAAATCCTCTGATTTATCCACTGATGAAATTAATATTAGTAAGGGATGGTATATAGCTCAATGTTAAAACAAAATATTCCCAATTGCCCTCAAAGATTTTTTAAGTCTTATGTTTCACTTTTGAATAATAAAAATTTGCGTCTTACTAAAGCAGATAAAATTAATGCAATTGTAATTATGAAAGAAACCGATTACCAAGATAAAATGAATAACCTCCTAGATGATTTTGAAACCTATTCTAAACTTAGAAAGAATCCCTTAGAAACTGTTAACAGCAATTTCAATAAAACATCTATTGAAGGGCAAAGATGAATTAATTAAAAAATTTACTTCCACTAATCCATCTTTACCTTATATGTATGGATTAATAAAAACACACAAACCTGGTAATCCTGTTAGACCAATTATTAGCTCTATAGGTTCAGTTTCTTATAAACTCTCTAAATGGCTTGTTGATATTTTGAGCCCAATTGTTGGTAAAAATTTCTAATTTTAATGTTAAAAACAACTTAGATTTAGTTGATAAATTAAGCACCTTGACTGATTTAAATGATTTCAATATGGTTAGTTTTGATGTTACCTCCTTGTTTACAAAAGTTCCAGTTGATGATTTACTAAGTTTCTTATCTGAAGAATTGGTTAATTATGATTTACCATTGCCAGTTCCTACTATCATTAAACTTATTAAACTTTGTATTGTTGATGCAAAATTTGTATTTAATGAGTTTTACACTCAGAAGTTTGGTATGGCAATGGGAAATCCTCTTTCACCTGGACTGACAACATCGTCTCAAGATTGAGGGCCTGACAACCTCACACTCCTCCTGTTCTTCACGATTCTCCTTTGTATGGACTGATGAAGCCACTGTGTGGCGAAACGTTTCCTCAATAAAGATACCCAAGTGTTGCAATTGTGTCTAATTTACCAACTCGTCGGTTCTCTGAACCATTCATTCACATCCTGTCTGACACTGCAACATCTTGGTATCTTAATACAGGGATTTCTTCGCTTGCCTATTCCTTGGGCACGACCTACTTCCACATTGAACAAATGTGACACCTCCTACAACTGCTGCACCTCTCCTGTCTACAGTATATAAGATCCCTCTGCTCATATGCTGTTATTCTATTCAAGATTGATGGACTGACAACATCGTCTCAAGATTGAGGGCCTGACAACCTCACACTCCTCCTGTTCTTCACGATTCTCCTTTGTATGGACTGATGAAGCCACTGTGTGGCGAAACGTTTCCTCAATAAAGATACCCAAGTGTTGCAATTGTGTCTAATTTACCAACTCGTCGGTTCTCTGAACCATTCATTCACATGCCTCAAAAGCCTTACTGAAAAAAGTTAATAAATTAGTTAGGCAGGAACGGCCCCTGGTGAATCCATGTTGAGTATCATTAATCAAATTATGCCTATCGAGATGGCTTCTTATGTTATCAGCTATAATCGACTCTAATAATTTGCCTACAATTGAAGTTAGACTTATTGGGCGGTAATTTGATGGTAACGACTTGTCCCCTGCTTTAAAAATAGGAATTACATTAGCCATCTTCCACGTATCAGACACTACACCTGTTTGAAGAGATAGGTTAAAAATGTTAGTTAAGGGTTCACAGAGTTCAATTTTGCATTCCTTAAGAACCCTTGAAAAAAGCTCATCAGGGCCTGGCGATTTATTTTGCTTCAAACGGTCTATCTGTTTGATAACCATTTCGCTAGTGACTGTGATACTACATAATTTATCTTCTTCAGGCCCACTAAAATACCTAATTCTTGGGATATTATTAGTGTCTTCCTGAGTGAAAACCGAGAGAAAATAATTATTAAAAATAGAGCACATTTCATTCTCTTTGTCATTAAGATACCCATAATTATTTTTAAGGGGACCTATCTTATCTATAACTTTTGTTCTATACACCTGGAAAAAACTTTTTGGGTTAGTTTCGAATCCCTAGCAACTTTAATTTCGTAGTCCCGCTTAGCTTTTCTTATCCCCTTTTTAACGTCCCTCTTAATGTCAATATACTGATTCGTAAGATGACCCTCACCTCTTTTGATACGCCTATAAATTCCTTTCTTCTGCCCTAAAAGATATTTAAGCCTATTATTCATCCATTTTGGGTCATTTCTATTCGATCTAATTTCTTTATATGGGATAAATGTTCTTTGGGCAGCATGTATAGTGTTCAGAAAACTGTCATATTGATAGCTCTCTTCATTACCCCAGTCATAAGAACATAAGAAAGGAGGAACACTGCAGCAGGCCTGTTGGCCCATTCTAGGCAGGTCCTTCACATTCCATCCCACTAACAATATTTGTTCAACCTAATTTTCAATGCTATCCAAGAAATAAGCTTTGATAATTTTATTTACTCATGTGCAATTCCCACTCAAATCCAACCCCTTTCACTCATGAATTTATCCAACCTAAATTTAAAACTACCCAAGGTCCTTGCTTCAATAACCCTACTAGGCAAACTGTTCCACTCATCAACTACCCTATTTCCAAACCAATACTTTCCTATATCCTTTCTAAATCTAAACTTATCTAACTTGAATCCATTATTGCGGGTTCTCTCTTGGAGAGATACCCTCAAGACCTTATTTATATCCCCTTTGTTAATACCCATTTTCCTCGATCATGTCTCCCCTCATAAGTGTTCTCTAAGTCCATTGTAATCTGCTAAGCGAAAATCTGGGACCGTTACTGAGTTATTCCTACTATGAAACTTCCATTCAATGCCAAAGGTAATTGATTTGTGGTCGCTTGCGCCGAGTTCCTCTGTAATTTCTAAATTATTAACAAGGGTTTCCTTGTTTGCCAGAACTAAGTCAAGCAGATTATTTCCCCTTGTAGGTTCTGTCACAAACTGCTTCAAAAAACAATCTTGAACTACTTCTAAGAAATCGTTAGATTCTAAATTCCCAGTCAAAAAATTCCAATCAATTTGACTAAAGTTGAAGTCACCCAGAATAACTACGTTAAAATACCCAAGAAACATAATTGATAAATCTTTTAAAATAGCTAGGAATACTTTTTACAATCCAAAAAGGGACAACCAACCTTATTCAACCAAAAATATGTTGGTTCTCCCTTACCATGAAAACTTGGTTGATATGCCTTCCTTTCTTAAGAATTTTAATATCAAAGTTGTATTTAAAAATCTTGATACAGTAAAAAGACTTTTGATAAAAATTCCCCCAAAATGCTGACGGATGTGTCTATAAGATTCCCTGTAAAATATGCGATAAAGTTTATTATGGTCAAACTGGTAAAAGTCTTGAACTAAGATTAAAACAACATAAATATAGCATTAGAACTGGACAAGATTCTAATGCTCTATTTATTCATGTGAGAGATTTTAACCATCCAATTGATTTTCAAAATGCTGAGAAGGTTGTATCAAGCAAGTCCATGGTTGAGAGAAATATAATAGAATCATGTTTCATTAAAAGCAGTTTTGAAAATAATATGAATATTTCTTTTGGATTATATAAATTGGATTCATTTATAATTAATAAAATTTGGGAAGAATTTAATGATAAATTGGACTAATCTTAATTCTTGGGAAGAGTTTCAGGTCCTTTCTTATGCTCCTCTTCACAGAGTCGTGAGATGTTACGCTACTGTGAGGTGTAGTCTTTGTTAGTGTGATGTGACTGTAAGGTGTAGTCTCGCCCCTTATATAAGCCTTCTTGTCATGTTTGCTGTTATAGTTCCTTGATAATGTGAGTAGTCACGAAAGCGCTTGGAATTCTCTATTTTTTCATAGTGGTAAGAACATAAGAACATAAGAAAGGAGGAACACTACAGCAGGCCTGTTGGCCCATACTAGGCAGGTCCTTCACAATCCATCCCACTAACAGAAAATTGCCCAACCTAATTTTCAATTCTACCCAAGAAATAAGCTTTGAAGATTCTATTAACTCAAGTTCGAGTCCCACTCAAATCCAACCCCTCTCACTCATAAGAACATAAGAACATAAGAATGGAGGAACACTGCAGAAGGCCTACTGGCCCATACAAGGCAGGTCCTTATCAAAACCACCACTACCTAAGAATTTATTCCCGTACTCACGACACAAATCAAACCCAGCCCCTCCCACTCATATATTTGTCCAATCTCTTTTTAAAGCCACCCAAGGTCCTAGCCTTTATCACAGTACTCGGAAGATTGTTCCACGCATCTACAACTCTGTTCGAAAACCAGTACTTGCCTATGTCCTTTCTAAATCTAAATTTATCCAATTTAAATCCGTTATTTCTGGTTCTTACTTGGTTCGATATCCTCAGTATTTTATTAATATCTCCTTTGTTTATGCCCATCATCCACTTGTACACCTCGATGATATCTCCCCTCATTCTACGTCTCTCCAGAGAGTGGAGATTCAACGCCGTATGAAGTCTATCTTCATACGGGAGATTTCTTATACTGTAAATCATTTTAGTCATTCTTCTTTGTATGTTCTCCAATGAATATATATCCATCCTGTAGTAAGGAGACCAAAACTGAGCTGCATAATCCAAATGAGGTCTCACTAGTGATGTATAGAGCTGTAAAATAACTTTTGGACTTCTGTTGCTTATACTTCTTGAAATAAATCCTAGTAATCTGTTAGCCTTATTGCGCACACTTAGGCACTGTTGTCTTGGCTTTGATTCCTGCTTACCATGACTCCCAAGTCTTTCTCACATTCTGTATGATCAAGTTCTACTTCACCTAGTTTATAAATTCGAGGATATTTTCATTACCAAGGACTAGCACCTTACACTTGTCCACATTGAACTTCATCTGCCACTTTTGAGACCAAGACATTAATTTGTCCAAATCCTCCTGGAGTTCACTGGTATCCTCCTCAGAATGAATCATACGGCCTATTTTTGTATCATCAGCAAATTTACTCATGTCACTTGCAATTCCTTCATCAAGGTCATTTATGTAAATTATGAACAACAATGGGCCTAAAACTGATCCTTGTGGAACGCCACTAGTGACTAATCCCCATTCAGATTTGACCTCATTAATGGAAACTCTCTGCTTTCTATTGGTAAGCCATGCCTCTATCCATGCTAGAACTTTACCTCCTATACCATGAGCTGCCACCTTTCTTAAGAGTCTCTTGTGAGGTACTCTATCGAAGGCCTTACTGAAATCCAAGTAAACTATATCATATTCTTTATCACTGTCTACTGCCTCAAATGTTTTATTGAAAAACGTCAGTAAATTTGTTAGGCAGGAACGACCTCTCGTGAACCCATGCTGAGATTCATTAATCAAATTATGTTCTTCAAGGTGACTTCTAATAATATCAGCTATAATTGATTCTAATAATTTGCCTACTATAGATGTGAGGCTTATTGGACGGTAATTTGATGGAATTGACTTATCCCCTGATTTGAATATAGGAACTACATTAGCTATCTTCCACATCTCTGGCACAATACCAGTTAGGATGGACGTATTAAACACATTTGTTAATGGCTGACTAAGTTCCATCTTGCATTCTTTAAGTACCCTGGAAAACAACTCGTCGGGTCCCGGGGACTTATTTTGCTTCAGTTTATCTATCTGTTTGATAACCATGTCCCTCGTGACAGTAATATTAGTTAACTTGAATTCTTCAGGAACTGAATAATTGTTAATTTCTGGAATCTCATTTACGTCTTCTTGTGTAAAGACTGACAAAAATAGTCATTAAATAGAGAACACATTTCCAGTTCGTTATCCGTCAGCTGTCCATTCCCAATTTTCAGTGGTCCTACCTTTTCCCTCACCTTCGTCCTATACACTTGAAAGAACCCTTTTGGATTAGTCTTTGATTCATTAGCAACCTTAATCTCATAGTCACGTTTAGCCTTTCTAATCCCTTTTTACTTCTCTTTTCAACTGAACATATTGGTCAATAAGGTTAACATCATCTCTTTTGATGTGCCTATAAATTCCTCTTTTCTCCCTAATAGATGTTTTAGCCTCCTGTTAATCCATTTGGGATCGTTATTATTTGACCTAAATTCTCTCTGGGAATAAATATACTCTGTGCACGTTGTACATTATTAAGAAAAAATCATAAACGCAGATCCCATCGTAATCGTTAGCTAGATTACCCCAGTCGAGATTAGACAGGTGTTCTCTAAGTCCAGTATAGTCGGCAGAACGAAAATCAGGAACTTTTACCGTATTATCCCTATTCTCGTACTCCCAGGTAATATTAAAAGTAATGGATTTGTGATCACTTGCGCCAAGCTCTTCAGTGATCTCCAGATTATTTACAAGGGTTTCTTTATTTGACAAGACTAGGTCGAGCAAATTATTACCTCTGGTAGGCTCCGTCACACACTGCTTCAGAAAACAGTCCTGAACTACTTCCATAAAGTCACTGGACTCCAGATTACCGGTCAAGGAAGTCCAGTCAATTTGACTAAAGTTAAAATCCCCTACTATCACTACGTTATTGTGTCTAGAAGCCCTAACAATTTCGTCCCAAAGAAGTCTCCCTCTATCGTGATCCAAGCCTGGAGGTCGGTATATTACACCTACAATCAGTTTTTCTTGACCTTCTAGAAACTCTACCCAAACAGATTCTGTTAATGATCCATCTATTTTTATGCCTGTTTTTATGCAGCAATTTATATTTTCTCGTACATATAATGCAACTCCACCCCTTTCCCATTATATCTATCTACATGGAACAACTTAAACCCCTGAATATGACACTCAGCAATCATATCCCGACTCTTTATATTATACCATGTTTCAGTTATTGCAATGACATCAAAGTTCCCAGCACATGCTACCAAACGTAATTCGTTAATTTTATTTCTGGCGCTTCGACAGTTAGTGTAAAATACATTGAGATGTATCTTCTTGTGAACCTTTTTCATATTCAGCTTTTGTTTTACACAATTTCTGTTACTATTATTACCCTGTGTTACTCGAATACTGTTATTGTTAAGATTTATGATGTCAAAGCCTGAATCAATATTTTGACCCTCATTATTCACCATTCCTAAACCCATACCTCTAACTAATCCTAGTTTAAAATCCTAACAACATCCTCAACTGAGCAAGAGAGAAATTCTACACCTGCCCTGGATAAGTGAACCCCATCCCTGGCATACATGTCATTTCGGCCATAGAAGTGGTCCCAGTTGTCAATGAATGGGACTGCATTATCCTTACAGTGTTTGTCCAGCCAGCAATTTATACCAATCGCTCTGGACAGCCATTCATTTCCAACACTCCTTCTTGGCAAAATACCACATATAACAGGGCGCCCCCCCTTCTTCCTAATGATGTCTATTGCTGTCCTGTACCTTCTAACTAAATCCTCACTTATACGCTTGCCTACATCATTGCCTCCAGCACTGAGGCAGATAATAGGATTGATCCCATTACCGTTCATGATGTTGTCAAGCCGGCTAACAATATCCTCCATCCCAGCCCCAGGAAAGCAAACCCTCTGTCTCCTACTCTTATCCTTCAAGCAGAATGCCCTATCCATATACCTAACCTGGCTATCCCTAAATTTGAAACTACCCAAGGTCCTAGCTTCAATGACCCTACTAGGCAGACTGTTCCACTCATCAACTACCCTATTTCCAAACCAATATTTTCCTATATCCTTTCTAAATCTAAACTTATCCAATTTGAATCCATTATTGCGGGTTCTCTCTTGGAGAGATATCCTTAAGACCTTATTTATATCCCCCTTATTAATACCCATCTTCCACTTATATACCTCGATCATGTCTCCCCTCATTCTTCGTCTTACAAGTGAATGTAATTTAAGGGTCTTCAATCTTTCTTCATACGGTTGTCTTGCATATTTTGATATCACCTGTTTACTGTGATCTTTTTGCATATATATATATATATATATATATATATATATATATATATATATATATATATATATATATATAATATAATATATAATCTCAAAGTAATGAACAATTGTCAATGCTCAATAATATCCCACATGAAGACAAAAACTCAAAAGATTAATTGGTCAGTATATTTCGATCCTCTTCAACAAATACGCAAGTGAAATGAAAAGAATATATAAGGAAGGTTGGACGTCGCCTCGTACACGTGGGTGGAAGGGCGTGTCAAGCACTGGATGACTGATCTATACACACTAATTGATCTGAGTTTTTGTCTGTGTGTGGGATATTGTTGATCATATATATCTTAGTTTTAATGAAAATTCCTGATAATTCTTGAAAAACCTTAAACGTGTTTTGCGAAAGAAGTGAGAATATTTTTACTTAATAAATATGAAATTCTGAGTGTGGACAGTTCCTTGTCCACTTCTCTATACGAGGGCGGATCAGTGAAGACATACACGTCGACACGAATCAAGGATGTTGACAAGCCAGAACTGCAGGATGATATGCTCAGACTGCAGAAACAATATCATAGGACTGCTAGGTGAATCCCTGTTCACCTAGCAGTGAATAGATAATTGTCTGTTAGATAACATGTTTATGATAGCGTCTAGGGGAGGACCTAAGGTCCCTAATTGAAATTAAGATACACAGACTTTCTGGGGTTGAGTTACTAACCCTCTGGAACTAGTAAATTCTATTAAAATCGTCTTCAATTACAATAGTTGCAAAGCAACGAAGATTGGAGACAGGGAGGAGGGGGTTAGACCACAATGTATTACTTAGCAAGAAAGCAACTTCACACGTTATATAAAGAAATTGACCGTAGAAAAATAAATCACAATACGGTAAATAGAACAATGTACAACTAACCTACAGTTTAAGAGAAAACTTGGGTCGACGGTTTGTTGTAGACTGAGGTCATGGACCACTCGCCACTTAACACTGGTCTCCAGATTGGCATACGTTGTCCGAGGTTTCCTAACTGAACTGTGGGTTCTCTGAAAAAGAGAGAAGGGTAAACCTCACACCTAACGTCTCCCCGAGGATAACTGGACTACTGTCTGCAACGAGTGGCAGACGAATCAAGATGTGATGATTACTTGGGACTGCGGACCGCTGGCAGTAACAGCCTGCTTGACCAGGCAGTCAATATCTAACCTCAGGCCAAGCTTCAAGACCAATCAGTATGCAACCTCAGAAGCATATATCAAATATAAGAACACGCTTCACAAACTAAAAGTGTAGTATACCACTTGTTTCAGTTCAAGTAGATGAATAAGGCACATGTGTAACACCTAAGTGTCCTGGCGTATGTCTCTCAGGTCAGCCCTCGTATACGCAGAATTTGTTGTTCTACTTCCAGCTAGCATTTCTAGGAGTTTCCCATAAATTCATTCTTACGCTGAAATCTTAAACGTTTCGACTTTTCAGTGGAGTCGTAACCTCGGCTGGCTGTGTTGACGCAGCTGAAAGGTTGCGGGACGCTCCCTTCCCTCTCTTGGAACAAACCTGACTATCTCCCATTCCACCGGCACTGTTTGACACATATGGACTTAACTCTTTAACGTGAATATAATAATAATAATAATTGAAAAAATGCTCATTTGATAAAATAATGAAATAAATTTGGGACAAACATGAAGGATATATTATATATATATATATATATATATATATATATATATATATATATATATATATATATATATATATATATATATATATATATTATCAACAACACTGCGTAGCCAGGGTTCGAACCCATGTACTGGCCCGTCATTGTGAGCGAGAGTTCTCGCTCACAATGACGGGCCAGTACAACATGGGTTCGAACCTAGCTAGCACAGTGTTATTGATCAATACCACTCGTTCGTGGTTATATATATATATATATATATATATATATATATATATATATATATATATATATATATATATATATATATATCCAAAATTCAAGCATTAGAGTACACATGACTGGTGGTGTAGTGTTGATATGCAACCTTCACGACACAGGTAGGTAGAACCAACCATCCTGCAGAGATCAACAAGCAGTAATAAACAGAGTTTATAAAGATAACTTAAAATGTGAGGAACTGTTATACTACTCTGGCGAATTCTAAAACGTTAGTGTCAGAACGGACACCTTTCTTGAGATGAAGTTTCGCCTGGAGACCACTCTGGCCACCATCAAACTATCCTTCAGTCAAACTATCCAAAAGCTCTTCACAACCTTGGCTCAACCAAACTTTGATTATGCATCGCTAGTGTCCATCTTGAACTTAAATACGTTAGCACATAAGAGAGAACAAGTTCAGAGACGTGCTACTAGTGTTGAAACAAGTTCAGAGACATAAGAGTGTTGAAACTGTCGTGTTGATGTTTTCACTTCATCACCCCACACAAGAAGCATCCGTCTCTCTATGCTTTGTCCTGAAGTCGTGTCTGTAAGTTTCAGCATCCAGACCCAGGAACAAGCAGGATCTAGGCCGAAATTTGCTGAATTTCTTCGAGAAATATAAGTGCCGTCCCTGCGACTCCACACCACAGCATCCCACCGCTGCCACCAATTTCGTCGAATATTTGAATATTACGTGTCGGGTTGGTAGCGGGAATGAATGATACTCTTCGAAGGCTTCTTACTTTATTTGCAGTTCGTGGTGCACAGGCAGTGTGTTTTAAGTGCCCAGGCCCAGAGGGGGCCATGCCCGCGAGGGAGAGATGCAGTAGACCTTACTGACTGAGTGAAGCCGGCTGCCTGAGTATCATTCATTCCCGCTACCAACCCGAGACGTAATATTCTAATATTCGACGAAATTGACGGAGCAAACCTTTGGAAAAAATCATTTTTCTCTGGTCCAAAGAATTTAATTTATCTGCCCTTTTTCTGGAGGGATAATAATATAATAATCTTTATTTCTACAAGTACATGATACAACTTATACTTCTCATTCCCCAGATGTTGTTCGACCCCCATGGTTTTAGCGCTTCCCATAAATATAATCAATAATAATAATAATTATGATGAAGGTAAGACGTACTAAATGTCGGCTGACTCTCTCATCTTTCAGACATCGTGTATCCCACAGCTAAGGAGTACTGAGTTACGAAGACACCTTAAAACATTATAAAACTCTCCTTAGTTGATAAGAGGAAAGACATAATTATATATAAAATAAGACGATACGAGAAAATGTACAAAAGGTTACTTAGCCCCATCAACATAGAGGGGGGAGGGGACAAAACTGTAAAAATTTAAACTGAGATAAAACAGCCCCGTAAGTACACTTAAAAGATTTTCTTCCCAAGTACAGTTGTAGAATACTGCGAAGGGATCAGAGTAAATACTACAACTACAGCAACAATTTAAAAGATTTGATAGCACTAAAGACGGACACCACCAACATAATTCTGCTGCTGTAACTACAAACACTGAAGACTACACACAGCCAACAGTTCTGCTACAACTACAAACACTGAAGACTACACTCCACCAACAGTTCTGCTACAACTACAAACACTGAAGACTACACACAGCCAACAGTTCTGCTACAACTACAAACACTGAAGACTACACTCCACCAACAGTTCTGCTACAACTACAAACACTGAAGACTACACACAGCCAACAGTTCTGCTACAACTACAAACACTGAAGACTACACTCCACCAACAGTTCTGCTACAACTACAAACACTGAAGACTACACACAGCCAACAGTTCTGCTACAACTACAAACACTGAAGACTACACACAGCCAACAGTTCTGCTACAACTACAAACACTGAAGACTACACACAGCCAACAGTTCTGCTACAACTACAAACACTGAAGACTACACACCACCAACAGTTCTGCTACAACTACAAACACTGAAGACTACACACCACCAACAGTTCTGCTACAACTACAAACACTGAAGACTACACACCACCAACAGTTCTGCTACAACTACAAACACTGAAGACTACACACAGCCAACAGTTCTGCTACAACTACAAACACTGAAGACTACACACCACCAACAGTTCTGCTACAACTACAAACACTGAAGACTACACACCACCAACAGTTCTGCTACAACTACAAACACTGAAGACTACACTCCACCAACAGTTCTGCTACAACTACAAACACTGAAGACTACACACAGCCAACAGTTCTGCTACAACTACAAACACTGAAGACTACACACAGCCAACAGTTCTGCTACAACTACAAACACTGAAGACTACACACCACCAACAGTTCTGCTACAACTACAAACACTGAAGACTACACACCACCAACAGTTCTGCTACAACTACAAACACTGAAGACTACACACAGCCAACAGTTCTGCTACAACTACAAACACTGAAGACTACACACCAACAGTTCTGCTACAACTACAAACACTGAAGACTACACTCCACCAACAGTTCTGCTACAACTACAAACACTGAAGACTACACACAGCCAACAGTTCTGCTACAACTACAAACACTGAAGACTACACTCCACCAACAGTTCTGCTACAACTACAAACACTGAAGACTACACACCACCAACAGTTCTGCTACAACTACAAACACTGAAGACTACACACCAACAGTTCTGCTACAAACACTGAAGACTACACTCCACCAACAGTTCTGCTACAACTACAAACACTGAAGACTACACACAGCCAACAGTTCTGCTACAACTACAAACACTGAAGACTACACACCACCAACAGTTCTGCTACAACTACAAACACTGAAGACTACACACCAACAGTTCTGCTACAACTACAAACACTGAAGACTACACACCACCAACAGTTCTGCTACAACTACAAACACTGAAGACTACACACCACCAACAGTTCTGCTACAACTACAAACACTGAAGACTACACTCCACCAACAGTTCTGCTACAACTACAAACACTGAAGACTACACACCACCAACAGTTCTGCTACAACTACAAACACTGAAGACTACACTCCACCAACAGTTCTGCTACAACTACAAACACTGAAGACTACACTCCGCCTGCACATTCAAACATAGCAATGCACAACCATACGCATCTTCATATACGCACATTTTTTCGCAGGTTATGCAAGAAGTCAGTCAAGGGATTGAGCCAGACAGTATATAGCAAAGGACCCCGGTACACAAAGAAGCCGCCACAGTACACAGCGAAGTCACTACAGTACACAAAGAAGCCGCCCCAATACACACGAGACGAGCCACCCAGTCTGCCCTCCTACATAGCACACCATTGTCAGCACTAGTACCAACATTATCACGTTACATCACGCATTTAGAAATTGGCAGTTTATCTCGAGGCTGGGTGTTAGTATTGAACCAGCGTAAACTGTTCTAGTGAGAGCTGCTCTCATAGCTTGTTACTCTCTACCACCAACACTTTAACACGTAATCATGATACATAGCTGAGTTGGGGGCCTTGTGTGAGTGTACTCACCTAGTTGAGCTTGCAGGGGTCGATTCATAGCTCCTGGCCCCCGCCTCTTCACTGGCCACTACTGGGTCACACTCCCTTCGCCATGAGCTTTATCATACCTCTTCTTGAAGCTTTGAATGGATCCTGTCTGTGTGTGTCTGTGTTAGTTACCATTTTGTCCAAGGCACATGTCTATTAGACACTAGGCCTGTTGTATGTATGTGTGTGTGTATGTGTATGTAAGGAAACACTTCGAAATGTTTCGGCCTCGCCGGGAATTGAACCAGGGCCCTCCGTGCGTGAAGCAAGAGCGCTAGGCACCATGCCATCGGGTGTGTGTTTTAGTTACCATTTTGTCCTAGGCACATGTCAATTAGACACTAGGCCTGTTGTATATATATGTGTGTGTGTATGTGTATGTAAGGAAACACTTCGAAATGTTTCTGCCCCACCGGGAATTGAACCCGGGCCCTCCGTGCGTGAAGCAAGAGCTTTACGTGTGTGTGTACTCACCTAATTGTGGTTGCAGGGGTCGACACTCGGCTCGTGGTGTGTGTGTGTGTGTGTGTGTGTGTGTGTGTGTCTGTGTCTGTGTCTGTGTCTGTGTCTGTGCGTGTCTGCCTGTGCCTGTCTGTGTTTTTACATATTTTTATTTGTAGAAGAATTTGGTTCATCAAGGATTTTGTTTAATCTTTCACTACTGCTGTGTGAAGAGGTTTATAATATGCTTTATGCATTTCTTTTTGCTCGCCCTCACTACTGTGGCTTCTTGTACTCCCTCTCGACAGTCTTAAGATATCTCCCTTATCCTCTCGTATCATTTTATGATCGTATAAGTGGTTATCGTGTGTGTGTGTGTGTGTGTGTTCTGTAATTGGTGTACATTTACCATACAAATGTTTACAATTACCAGTGATTTTTAGAGCCCATTTAATGTTTATTTCATTGTAGAGATGCACTTAAGGTTGCAAGGTTTGTTGACTCTGGTAAGACGGTAGGATGGAGAATTAGAGGAACATAAATACCAGTATTAATTTTTGCAGACATATATTTTTTTCTGTGAATAAAGGTTCTGTAACATCTCCCTTTCGTTGAGTTTTACGTACTTTAAAATTACGGTTCTCGTATGGTTTCTGAGTAATTTTTTTTCCCCCAGGAGCTGTGACTCCAACGGGTTTATCGCTTCCAATATCAATTTTATTTTTTCAGTTTTCAGTGGCCGAGCTGCTGCTCTTGAACCCTTCTGTAAACAGACACTCCCATCCGTTGATTTCATTGTCGTATTTATTTTGTATTCTAAGTATGATGGGTCACCCTTGTGTGTGGGGGGGGACAGGGTAGACAAGGCACTTGAGGGTAACACCACAACACCATTCATCCCTAGTACAAAGACACCTTGTGACACACACACTCTCTCTCACTCACACTCTCACTCACTCTCTCTCTCTCTTTCTCTCTCTCTCTCTCTCTCTCTCTCTCTCTCTCTCTCTCTCTCTCTCTCTCTTTGCTCAGACTGTCAATGGAATTTAATGTAAATAAATGACATGTAATAAAAATTAAAGGAAATGGAATCAGACCACATGAAGGATATAGACTGATAAAATATTGAAAGTCAGAGAGAGAGAGAGAGAGAGGGGGGGGATCTAGGAGTTAACAAAAATTTTTACCTGAAAATCATATAAATGAAGCTGAGATAAAGTGGCATACTATACTGGTGGATTCTAAAGTAACTTTCAAATTTACATACAGTGAGGAAGTTAAGTTGTATTAAGCCAAAACTGGAATATGAAGAAAAGTGACGGATAAGTTAGGTAATGTTTTAAGAGCTACAGGATGGTTCAGAAAGTTAAAATAAAAATATGAATGACGATGAATGGCTGATAACTAAAAATGTCACGTTGATTGATAGAAGGTAAAGAGGAGCTACGATAATTACATCATTATGGACACGAGTTTTACGCCTCGCTTCCCATGGGTTCTAACTCCAACTTGAACCGTAGTTTAATACGATTTCATGAGTCATGATTTACTGCCAATGGTACAGGGATGGCAAGCGAACCCAATTGGAAATTGAAGAAAAAAGTATAACGGAAGGGATAAAAAATTCTCAAATTGAGTGGTTCTATCTTGAGGTCGTTCGGGGTCAAGGCCCCCGCGGCCCGGTCTCTGACCACGCCTCCCGGTGAGTGAGATTACGGGTAAATCTTGTGGAATATCAAAGAAGAAAGATTAAATCAGGAGAGACTTGAGGAAGGCAAAACTTAGAAGCAATATATGGAGAATCATAACTGATAAAGAACGATACTTGCACAAGAAAACCGAAAACCTTAGGAGTGCGAGGAAGCCATCAACGATCATCTCATTGATGGTGAGACGAACAACATGTGGGAAGACATTTATGTCCACTTCAGGACATTTATTATAGGAAAAGTTTCGCCACGAGTGACATAAGTGTCTTTTTCCTATTATCTGGTTGTGCAGGTGAACCCTCAGATTGTAGTTGACAAAGACACAAGCACCAATTGGAAACCTTAATGGTGAGGTGAAACCCTCTACCATGTAAGGCAGCCTGTACGGACAACCATAATTAATCAGCACCATCTTCACTGCCAAAATCAGCTCGGAAATCACCTAAGAAATGTGGTACAGCTTTGATATGTGGCAGACCTCAGTTATGTGATTTTACCAATAAAGCAATTGTAAAGGTTTGTCTACTTGATGACGTTACTAGACAGCCTCACCATACAAGGATCACGAGACAAGCAAAAAGATCACGAGACAAAAAAAAAAAAAAATTGTCCTCTTAAGTTAGATATAGGTTCTCTCTCTCTCTCTCTCTGGTTGTCATCAGTAAACCAAACTGCTGAACCTTCAGAGACTGGCAACTGCGAGTACCAACACAATTCTGGCTTCAGTTACTTAGTGACATTCAGAAAACATTCTATGATTTGACGCTTTCAAGGCAACTTACACTAACATTCTGAAAGTTTTGTGCGTCAAAGCGAGGTCCAGTAAGCAGCGCTGATCACGTTTAATCCGATGAGGAAAAAGCTACCTTCAGTTCCTCAGATTTAGAGCCTTCATCAAGGTCTCCTTCCCTCCCTTCACCGGCATCAAGGTCCCCCTCGTTTATAAAGTCTTTTAGCAAGTTTACCACTTTCTGTTTTTCACAGTTGGTGATTTTGCAAAATATTCAATTCCTCTTTTTATAAGGAGTAATTTCGGTGGACAAATTTGAAGCCACCTGAAATATTTCCCAGGTGTAAACTATGAATGAGACTCTTGTGTCTCATTTATAAACTTGTACGTTTTCTAAACCATTTATTCACAGATGTAAATTATATAACTTCAGCTACGCCATATAGAATATAACTAGAGGAAGTGTATCCGTTACCAAAAGTTTACATGTTGGAGTAAGGTCATTGTAATAGTTATAGGAAAGAGGGTGATCACTAACTCTTTTTAGTTGAACAAATACATGAATGAGAAGGGTTGGATTTGAGTGTTACTTGTACATGAGTAAATAGATTTGTCAGAGCTTATTGTTAGGGTAACACTGAAAGTGGATGGGGCAAATGTTCTGTTAGTGGGTTGGTATTGTAAGGACCTGCCAAGTATGGGCCAACAGGCCTACTGCAGTTTTCCTCCTTTCTCATGTTCTTATGAGTACATGGTGGTAGTGAAGGCAATCCTTTATTCAGAAAATGCTTGTCTTGATGATCGAGCATAAGCGAGACCGACCCCTCTACCTGGAGTGTTGCAGGGGTCGGCGCCCCCGCTGCAGCAGGCCTGTTGGCCCATACTAGGCAGGTCCTTCACAATCCATCCCACTTTAATAATAAAATGTTAGTAAGTTGCTGAAGATGTAATTTTATTTGTTGTGCTGGAGAGGATTCTTGTTTCATGTTTAGTACTTTCAACAAGATAATGTATTGTTATATATCATTATTATAGTCATGGGAAAGCGATAAACTCGTAGAGGGTCACAGTACCTAAAGAATAGGTGGGAATCAGCTTTAACCAAAGAATAGTTCCAATTCTGTGGCCGAAGAGACCTTCAACACTGGTGTAACCTGTAGAAGGCTGCCGCGATGATTGCCCCCGCGGGCCGCTCTCACAACAGGACCGCCTGAAGTAACATCCTCCACCATCTTCCCACATCACACGTGTTCTCAGGTTCCCTCTTACCACTTCAACATCATCTTAGGCTGGTATGAGGCGCTGATAGATTGCGTCATCCAACATTCCACAACGCTCCGGGAGTATGATCTCCCTGACCACACGTCATCATTCCATTACACACACGTCATCATTCCATTATACACTGAGAGACGATAGTTACATGACACACTGGACGTCCCGTTCTCAATTACATAATATAAGGGAATTTGTTGATTAAAATGTGAGATTGTGGTGTGTAGGCAACCAACTCGGGGATACAGCCACAACTGTCTTAAAAATGATTTACATATTATTATCGCGTGGATTGATAGATACTCATGCGAATTAACATGGTATCTATCCTTATCTTAATGTATTCAGTCTCATCCCTTCAGTCTCAACCTATCCTTGTTAATCCTAACACTGACATGTTAATGCCAGTTTTTAATTTTATACCAATGGCAGTTTAATCTTTCCCAACCTACCCAATGTTAACCTATATTTTGTATTAAAAAAAATTCCTCGCTGATATAAAACAAATAATAATGAGTGTTTATTTCGGTCTAACACTGAGGCTCTCTTCAGTACTCGTACTATTTTTCTGTCTCTATTATTTTTTTTTTAACATCAGTGAAATATATTAACTTTTTTATGCAGTGTGTACTTGCCTGTGGAATATAATCATGGCTTGGCTTGTTTGACAAAGCCACTCTTACTGAGGAAGCCATGTCGGCAAATAAGGCTTTTTAAAACATGACGTGTAATTAGAGACAATCAGGAATAGTACAATTCAGAGATTGTTCATAAATTTTGCCTCGAAGGTCAAGTGAGTTTATTGGTCAGTATGTTCATTCACCCTGTGACACTGACCAATACTGTCCTTGTTCACTCATCCTACGAGTGAACATACCACCATAAAGACAGTGCCACTCATCATGTTTCTTAGGAAGCGAGTTTAAAGAAATGTCCCTAGGTACACCAAAGGGAGGAGGTCTCGGTCCCATGCTATTCAATGTTCTGATTAATGCTCTCATAAATGCTCTACCTGCCTCACCTAAACATATAGCTATAAGCAGTGCTGATGACAGCAATATCCATACAACAGGGCACAAGATGAGTGCCATTCTTAACGAAGTTCAAGCAATTTGTAATCGATTAGGCTTAATCATATCTTCATCTAAAACAAAGATATTGACAAACAAACATTCCCCACCCATCTGTTTGCAGGGTGAAAACATTAGCTACGTTAAATCTTAGATACCCTGGTGTAGATGTACCCTTCGATAAATCCACTATACCAAAGCTAAATAAAAACAGCAAAGATAGGCTAAATGCTCTCAAAACTGTTGCTGGCTACAACCCCAACTATGGTGCTAATGTGAGAACAGTGAGAATGATGTACATAGCCTATGTTAGGTCCTTAATTGATTATGCTGCTCCCATGTTGATATAAGCTAGGGAAATTTCTCTCCAACCCTTGGAGTTAATACAAAATGAAGCCCTTAGATTTCTTGGCTGTCCCAAATCTACCAAGGTTCTTAATATGAGGAAGGAGCTTGGTGTTTCTAGTATCAGCGATAGGATTATTAACTAACATTCTACTTGGTATTAGAATGTTAAGAAATAACTCAGACACTGTCACTATGAATCTTACTAAATGTCTAGAAATACACACAGATCTGAATGGGTTGTGAAAACATACAATCATATTAAATTTTATAACTTGCACGAACTGTGTCACAGGAAGTGTGTTCATTTAATATCACATACCTGCAAGTCCCTCCCAAGAAGCTCATTGCTGGTAATCTCTTCTTTAAATCACTTGTTAAAGCAACTGCTTAAGAAGAGTTTCTCGCCTAGCTGGTAGTAATAAGTTATCACAAGTTATATACACTGATGGATCTAAGCAGGAGTCTACTGGCAGGGCTGCATCTGCACTTGGTGCCACCTCCCTTGTTAAGAACAATAGCAACTTCCAGGTCAGTGCCTAAGCCACTGGGCTTACTAAGCACTGACCTGGAGTTTTACGACTCCCTTGCTATGATTTCGAGCCCCACCTGTACCGTGGTTTACTTGCAATTGTGTTATTACGATTTCGTGAGTCATGCAAACTGAATTGTTTGCCATTCCAATGGCGCTAAAGCTGACTTGTGATACTGAGCTTGACTCTTATCATTATTACTGATTCTATGTCATCACTGAAGGTTCTTGACTCGCATATTGATTCTAACAACATGCTCATTGGAGAAGCCAGGTACAGATACTCAAAAATTCAGGAAAAACGAATTAATGTATAATTATAGATCCCAACACTGGATTACTCCTTCATGATAAAATTGATATGTTAGCCAAGAAAAGTACCCTGAAGGATAATGTAGAATATAACTTTGGTGTATCTGTGTCTGAAAGTTATAGGAATGCAATTAGAAGCCTTAGTAGATCTATAACCCACTATAACATGAACGTAGATAAGTACGTTAATGGAGCAACTTACAATGTGAACAGACTGACTGGCTGCTGTGAGAGGCTTGGTTATAAGTACTTCTGGCAGTTTGGGAGAGAAACAGATGATGATCAAACCAAATGCAATGTGGCCAGTCCTATGGTCACTATCGTGAACACTGTGTATAATTGTCCACTTATTGAGGAATATAGAGATAGTATAATAACCTATGTGACATGTCAGTATATCGCATTAATGAAAATAAGATACCAGATATATTAAGCAAATTTCTTTGCTTGTAACAGACAAATGAACTGTAGATATAAATCTAGATGTACTCCTGTTAACCATTTTGGGGGCCTTGTTTCTAGGCCTTTTGTGTATCCATATGCTCTTGCGGTACCGTCCACAGGATGGATATGAGGTGCACAATAAACTAGCCACTTCGGTAGCAAAATCTAAGTCTCCCGTGAGTGAACACACCAACATAAAAAAGCATGTTTTCAGACCAGTCACGTAGTTGACAAAACTGCTATAAATTATCAGCCAATGGCTGCCATTAGTATACATGTAACGTGCGTGAATAAGTGTAAGTGCTAACATTTGTCTTAGAGGTGCTCAGTGTTGCAGTGTGGTGGTCGACACTTGGCAAGTGTTGCAGTGTGGTGGTCGACACTTGGCAAGTGTTGCAGTGTGGTGGTCGACACTTGGCAAGTGTTGCAGTGTGGTGGTCGACACTTGGCAAGTGTTGCAGTGTGGTGGTCGACACTTGGCAAGTGTTGCAGTGTGGTGGTCGACACTTGGCAAGTGTTGCAGTGTGGTGGTCGACACTTGGCAAGTGTTGCAGTGTGGTGGTCGACACTTGGCAAGTGTTGCAGTGTGGTGGTCGACACTTGGCAAGTGTTGCAGTGTGGTGGTCGACACTTGGCAAGTGTTGCAGTGTGGTGGTCGACACTTGGCAAGTGTTGCAGTGTGGTGGTCGACACTTGGCAAGTGTTGCAGTGTGGTGGTCGACACTTGGCAAGTGTTGCAGTGTGGTGGTCGACACTTGGCAAGTGTTGCAGTGTGGTGGTCGACACTTGGCAAGTGTTGCAGTGTGGTGGTCGACACTTGGCAAGTGTTGCAGTGTGGTGGTCGACACTTGGCAAGTGTTGCAGTGTGGTGGTCGACACTTGGCAAGTGTTGCAGTGTGGTGGTCGACACTTGGCAAGTGTTGCAGTGTGGTGGTCGACACTTGGCAAGTGTTGCAGTGTGGTGGTCGACACTTGGCAAGTGTTGCAGTGTGGTGGTCGACACTTGGCAAGTGTTGCAGTGTGGTGGTCGACACTTGGCAAGTGTTGCAGTGTGGTGGTCGACACTTGGCAAGTGTTGCAGTGTGGTGGTCGACACTTGGCAAGTGTTGCAGTGTGGTGGTCGACACTTGGCAAGTGTTGCAGTGTGGTGGTCGACACTTGGCAAGTGTTGCAGTGTGGTGGTCGACACTTGGCAAGTGTTGCAGTGTGGTGGTCGACACTTGGCAAGTGTTGCAGTGTGGTGGTCGACACTTGGCAAGTGTTGCAGTGTGGTGGTCGACACTTGGCAAGTGTTGCAGTGTGGTGGTCGACACTTGGCAAGTGTTGCAGTGTGGTGGTCAGTGCATTACGTAAGGCTGCTTGACAAAGAGATCAAACTGAGCATTTATACAGTTAACAAAGCCTCTTACAGTCCGCTGCTTCTCTATTGAAGGAGCCTCTGAGGTGGGTGGCGCTGACGTAGGTTTTGGGGGGAAGTTATGGTGGCGATACTTTTTAGGAATGGTTGTAGTAGGGGGGGGTAGTGTTGGTGGAGGTGGGGGTTAAAAACTTCTCCAATACAGCCTCATTCCCCTCACCCCACACAACTACCCTTCAGCCTCACCTATCATGGCTTTGCCGGACTAACACCTCGGCATTCTCTCCTTTTCAGCCTGAGAAATTTCCATTATGGTAGAAAAAAATTCCTGTGGCTCACTGCCCATGACTTGCAATGTATTATTTTAAGTCTGATTTAGAGTAATGTTAACCCATCCTCTGCGTTCTTGTGATCCTGCTTGTGGTCGTCGTGCATTATGCAGATCAAACTTCTACAACTGCTTAATGGTGGTACAACACTGACTGTCAGAGATGAAAACACACACACACAGTGAGTGTGTGTGTGTGTGTGCAAAAATCGACACTAAGGCATTCATGAACATGCGAGAACACTAGTAAAAGAACAACATACACACATATATTCATTAATCAATAGGGTCGGAGACCCTTGGAGCATGGGGCAAGTGTGCTCTAAAGTTTCTCAAAGAGCTGGGTGAAAAACTCATCATAGAAACCAAGGACCACAGGGCGGCCAGCTTCCTCTTTCAGAGACTCAGTGTTGCGATCCAGAGGGGAAATGCCTGCAACATTCTGGGCACGCGGCCCACTGCCGGGGAGCTGGACGAAGTATTTGAGATGTAGCTCTGAGTTGTTATCTATGTTGTTTTACTCCCTATTGTATTCTTGTCAATGTATTTTGTCCTTAAATAAAGTATATATAAAATATAGGGGGTGGTAGGAGAAAATTTTCAAATAGCTTCAGGGAGAACTTTGAGTTTTCCCTGAAGCAAGTTTATTCTTTATATATATGTTGTGCCGAATAGGTAAAACTGGTCAATTAGCAAGAACTCGTTTAAAATTAAGTCCTTTCTAAAATTTTCTCTTACATGTTTAAAGATATATTATTTAATGTTAACGTAAAAATTAATAAAACTTACCTAACCTTATTATAACAAGCGCAATTTAGTCTAATCCAACTAAATATATTTTAGATAATATAATATTTTAGATATATTTTAGATAATTTAATAAACAAACACAAATATATTTTTTCGTTAGGTTCAGAATGATTTTTGCGAAATTATTGCATACACAAATTTTCGCTTGTCTTACTCGGCAAGAAGAGCGTTGCTATTTATGCCAAAATCGCAAGTTTTACCTATTCGGCACGACATATATATATATTACAGCGAGATGCCGGAAAGGTGTATAAAGATAGCTGTATCACTTCCGCTATAAAAACCTCGTCAGTAGATACATCAATCAATGATCAACAACAAAAAAATTCTTTATTTCTGTTAATATTACAATGTGGGGTTTACATATTTTATGGTATTATTACATATAAAATACTTATTACACGAAGGCCACTAGTATGCCTAAGTATTTCTGGAGCAGGAGCAGAGTCACGATGTAAAAGAGGAAGCAACGGGCACCGATCTAGTTGGCTACAGTTTCTCCAGGAACGTGACAACCTAATCTTGGATGTGATTTACAGGGCCCTAAAACCTAGATAGGGAACACGGTAAACCTATATGGTGATGTCACTTGTGGGGTGATATCTATCACTTGTGGGGGTGACATCTATTACTTGAAGTCATATCTGTCACTTGTGGGGTCACATCCGTTACTTGTAGCATCACATTTGCCAATTGTGGGGTCACTTCTGTTGGTCATTTGTTTGCTTATCCTGGTCCTGTCAACACTGAGGGACTACAAGAGAAGGATATCAGGAGTCTGTACACTCACTCGTCCAGTCAACACTAACAGACTACTAGACAGGGACATCAGTAGTCTCTACCTACACATACATGAGCCTAAAGATTATTAACGCAAACTTGTGTATTCTGAACCAGAATGTATACAGAAAGTTAAACTTTCACTTAAGTTATGAGAGATTTTTCGTTGTGATGAAAAACGACGGCCAGTATTAACACTTATCTCCCTCCTGAAAGAAGAAAATATATTCACAATTTCTCGCTCCATAGCTGTTTGTAAAGGATCCTAATATCACAATGCAATGATGACCCACCAAACTAGAACGTCCCTAACATACTTTCAAAGTGTAGGCAGTGTACGTTCCGCCTCTAGAACTTTCCAGTATACTCAGGTATGTCTGATGGTTATTCCAGCCCATATTCTTCTTAAGTTCTCCTCCTCACACCCCTTCCATCACTTCTTCGTAGGTCCCAATATACTTTCCATCTACTTCAGATTTATCCACCCTCTTACTCAACTTATCTTGATACATGCTTTTTATATGACTAAACCTTCTCAACAATCCATCTTCTCACTTTCCAGTATTGCGTTTAATGCCACAACATCTTGTAATAGTTTGAAGAATATGAAGGCACAATACCGTGACTGGAACAATACACAAATATCTCGCACATACAAGAATGAAACTTGAAAGGCAAGGTAATGGTCCAAGTCGGACCGAAATGTCTTCACAAGTTTCATTCTCCTGTGTGCTGGTTATATATATATATATATAATCTTTCTTTCAACAAATCGGCCGTTTCCCACCAAGGCGGGGTGGCCCAAAGAGAAAAACAAAAGTTTCTCTTTTTAACTTTAGTAATGTATACAGGAGAAGGGGTTACTAGCCCCTTGCTCCCGGCATTTTAGTCGCCTCTTACGACACGCATGGCTTACGGAGGAAGAATTCTGTTCCACTTCCCCATGGAGATAAGAGGAAATAAGAACAAGAACTAGTAAGAAAATAGAAGAAAACCCAGAGGGGTGTGTATATATATGCTTGTACATGAATGTTTAGTGTGACCTAAGTGTAAGTAGAAGTAACAAGACATACCTGAAATCTTGCATGTTCAAGCGACAAAAACACCAGCAATCCTACCATCATGTAAAACAATTACAGGCTTTCGTTTTACACTCACTTGGCATGACGGTAGTACCTCCCTGGGCGGTTGCTGTCTACCAACCTACTACCTAATTTAATTCCTTATTTCCTGCATAACATTAACACTACACTATGAACTTAGGCAGAACATTTCCACCCCTCTTAACTTCTTCCTCGTTACAGCGCAGGAATCATACCTCACACCTGTGCTCAGGAATCATACCTCACACCTGTGCTCAGGAATCATACCTCACACCTGTGCTCAGGAATCATACCTCACACCTGTGCTCAGGAATCATGCCTCACACCTGTGCTCAGGAATCATGCCTCACACCTGTGCTCAGGAATCATGCCTCACACCTGTGCTCAGGAATCATGCCTCACACCTGTGCTCAGGAATCATGCCTCACACCTGTGCTCAGGAATCATGCCTCACACCTGTGCTCAGGAATCATGCCTCACACCTGTGCTCAGGAATCATGCCTCACACCTGTGCTCAGGAATCATGCCTCACACCTGTGCTAAAGTATGAACATGGTTATATCCTGGTAAGTTTCCCCGATAAATTTCTTTCCAGTTATTCCTCCTCACTTGCTACTTTTTTCCTTCATATGACCTGTGATTTATCTTTCATGAACACTTCCGACACACTCACTCCCAAGATCATAAACGCATTCCCTTTTGCCACACTTGACTCTGTCCTTCAAACTTCTATTCCATATATCACCTTACATCTGTGTTTGCTTCATCTGCAAACAACCACAGCGACATTACACATCCTTGTCTAAGAACCACTCTTACTGAAAAGCATTCCACTATTTTCCTTCACACTCCATCCTGAGTCTCACTATTCTCATAAAAACCACTTTCAAATTTGTAGTCGCAGCTCTATACATATAAATCTAATAGATGGACACTTTCCCCATATCCAAGTACCGCGCATTTATGTGTTAGAGTTCAGACACTTGATCCACACATCCACTTTATGCGTTCATTTCATTGATGTACCTGTGCTCGCTCTTATCACTTTGGCAATCCTCTTTACCCGGTATGTTCAACTGACTTACTCCTCAGTAATTTTTAGTCTCTCTGGTCCTCTTGCGTCTTTAGGACAGAACTACTCAACCTCTGTCAAACCTTAAGTACTTTCTCTTCTACTTGTATTAAACAAGTGTATTAACTGGTTCAGTACTCGTTTTCACCTGTCAAGTGTTTTTTCCTTAACCCTGCCCATCCTAGCAGTGTTTCCTCCCTTAAGGGGGGGGGGAAACACTGCTAGGATAGGAGGGGTTAAAGGGGAAACACTGCTAGGATGGGTGGGGTTAAGGGGGAAACACTGCTAGGATGGGTGGGGTTAAGGGGGGAAACACTGATAGGATGGGTGGGGTTAAGGGGGGGAAACACTGATAGGATGGGTGGGGTTAAGGGGGAAACACTGCTAGGATGGGCGGGATTAACCCCGCCCATCCTAGCTGTTTCCTACGTTTAACCTTACAGTCAGACGCCTTGATTCTGATGAAAGGAGCTACCCTTCCCTTCCTTGGATCAAACCTGCTTAACTCCCATTCTTCGGACACTGTAATTTCCAATACGGGTTCAGCATTTCTACAAGGAAATTTCCTCGTCAGCTTTGATTTACTTCTGCAATATTTTTGCTAAAACAATAATAGGCTATGGCACATCTTGTTATATATTGTACTATTTTGCAATATTCCGCAGTAATATACATTAGTTATTAAGTTAGTACGCTTCTAGATACATTGTTAAACTTCACAGACGGAGGTTCAAGCCTCCATCACTCTTTGCGCTGAATGATCCACACAGGTTTAGCTCTTCAAACAAACTTAAATTATGGTGTAGAGTTTAAGCTTGTGAGTAGTGTGTGGAGCGTGGCTGGGAAGCCAGCCAGCTGGACCTGACTATTCTTCTAGCAATACTAATGACCCACATGATGACTGTCTCCACCAGTAACAAGATGGTTAATTATTGCTATACATGGAAGATGTACGCAGCAGCAGCAGCAGCAGCGTGATGTTTGCTTGGTGACTGTAGGTGGGTACAAGCACAAGCGGTGTGTGTACGTACACACGCACACGAACGCATGCACTCACGGAGCTTTCTTCAGGCATCTCCTGCTTCAGGAATTATGATTGTGTGTGTGTAAAACAAAATTATGCGGAGGAAAGTTTGAGTGGCTATATCAGGAGAAGTAGCAGCAGTTGAGGCATAATCAGACGGAGGTTCTCCAAACCTTGTTGACCTGGAGGGAGCCAGCACACTGCTGCTCCCTCCAACCTTGTTTCCCCTCACATCCACGCCTCTCCACAATTATCACCAATAAACTCTCTGCAATCCATAATTTAATATAAGCTTTAACTACCTAAGTTCCATAAAGGTCAATCACCTACTTGCTTTATTCAGGCGAGACCAAATTTTTTAGCGAAACAATTCTCAGAACCCATCTGTGGTATTAGTTACTATGCGCTGCAGGTCTTGCGTTCCCTGAACTGAATTCGTAGCTGTTGATGGCTTCCGTGGAATTACTAATAGGTCTCTCATCTCGCTAAAATACTGTTGGATGCAATATTTTTTATAGCATGGCAAAGGCACGCAAGGCGGACCAGCGGCCACATTAAAGTAAGCTTCATAAGCGTTAACATTGCCTGAGGTGAATACATCGTACGGCTTCACAAGTGGCTTGAGGTGGCGGCGGCTGAGTGGTCTTGCATCTGTGAGCTGCGCAGGTGAAAACTGTCCGCAGCACTGCACTGTCCTGCACTCCATCCGTCTAGCCACCTACCCGTTTATCATCCTTTCCACCCATCCACACACCCGTTTATCATCCTTTCCACCCATCCACACACCCGTTTATCATCCTTTCCACCCATCCACACACCCGTTTATCATCCTTTCCACCCATCCACACACCCGTTTATCATCCTTTCCACCCATCCACCCACCCGTTTATCATCCTTTCCACCCATCCACCCGCCCATTCAGCCATCAAAAATTTCGATAGCCTCAACGAAGATGGAAATAGCTCCTCAGATCATGAATATAGCCTCAGTTAAATCGTGTTGTAATTGGCTCTACGCAAGTCAAGAATGTTGATAGTCTCAGCAGAGAACTGACACGCTTTTTTCAAAGAAACACTGGGTGAGGCTGACAGGAGCAGCACGCAGATAAAGGAAGTGGAATGACACGAGATGCACAGCCAATTCTGTGGGTCCTGCTTGTTATGATTGTGTACTCTGCGAGTTCTTTCTCTCTCTTTTGTTGTGACTGTACTATGTGGGTCCCTTGTATAATATTGTGTACTCTGAGGGTTAATCTTGTGATTGTGTATTCTGCTAGTAATGTTTGTGATTGTGTACTCTGCGAGTAATGTTTGTGATTGTGTACTCTGCGAGTAATGTTTGTGATTGTGTGGGTGAACTTGTCTAGACTCCTTATGACGGTGTAAGAATTGTCTTTGCGAGATATGAACGTTGTCCTCTATCCTCTTGACTGTTTAAGTAAAACAATTCATTTCCTCTATGAACTACTCACGGGTTTTTAATTGATGGTGGTTGTTTTAACTTGGCATTGTAGAATTTGTGTCGATTGTATATGTTCGTTGCTTTTATTGTTTGTAGATGTTTTATTATGTTGTATATATTTTTTTTAATACAAAGTCCTCCGTAAGTGGTGTTACTGCTGCTGCTGCTGCTGCAGCTGTTGCTGCTAGTACTAGTACTACCAAATTATTCGCTAGAAAAATATTCTGTACTCTGTCGAGTTAGGAAGACAAGCCCACTTAAAGTGGGTGAAATGTGGCTCCTCGTCAGATTAGGCTGTGATAAGTTATTTTTACTGTCTCCCAGATAGTTCTGAGAATTAGTTATGCACAAATAAATCTGACCGAGACTGCGATATTAACGCAAACCTTCATGGTCTGATAAATATCATTTCATGCTAGGCTTCTGGTTACAGCAGTGGGGTAATGCTGCGTGGAGGGTTTGGGGGGAGGCGACGGGCGGATGGAGTAAGAGTCCTACAAGGAGGATTGGAGGGATTGTGGAGTGAGTAAAGGGGAATGTGAAATAAAAATCACGGAAGTCAGAGAATTTTGGACGGAGTTAGACGAGATGTAATAAACAAATATTCACAGGAACTGGCAGGAAGAATTTGAAGACAGTTGACGGAAGAATGTGGTAAAAAATATCCACAGGAGGAGTAGTTTAGAGTTTAGAGGAAGACAGTTGACTTGAAGATGGAGGGACCATGGGAGGCAGCAGCAGCAGTGTCCGTAAGGGCTGTCACAGCGTGTTACACTGCTCGCCACCGTTGGACATGATCTGCCGAGGGAAGAGTAATTCTATCTCATAATTGTAGACTTCTCCAATGTCGTCCCTGACATGGTGGTAGTGGATGTACTTACCACTATGTCGTTCTCATTGTGGTAGCGGTATTATTATTATTAGTAATATTAGTAGTAGTACAGGTGGTAGTAGTGTTAATAGTTTTAGTTCCACCGTGTCGTTCCCATGTTGGTTGTTGTGGGTTTATCCACTGTCGTTTCCGTGGTTTATCTTCAGTATGGTGTACATGCGAGCGGACAGTGCTACATATTTTAAGGTTGAACATTTCTAGAGGCCTTGTAGTGTTAAGATAATATGTATAATGATTTATAATGTATGAGAAGCCTAATAGGCAATATTTTGGTGGCAACTAGTGCTATAAACTGGTGTTGGTTGACAGTGTGGAACACTGTGGCATTAGACTGTGGGAAATCAGCATTAGACGTCGGTTCAAACAAATTTATGTTTAAAGTCATATGTGCTCTCTCCATGTCTTCGAGTAATGATTATTCGATTGGGCCTTTTATGGTGGACCATTCTGGTCCACATTATATATTAATGCAGCTCATTGCTTCTTTCATTATATAGGCTTCTGATGGTAGACTACTTCATCGCTGTGCTGCTCCCAGTAAAGATGAAAAACCCAACAATGGTGAAATCACTTTAACCCTACAAAACAAAATCAGCTGCCTGGATCAATGGTGTCTCTAATGGGATTCTGTCCTCCCCTCTTGCATAAGAGGAGTTACGAACGAATTCCTAGCTGTCTTCACAAGGAAACTTGACACATTTCTCAAATTTGTTCCTCATCAGCCGGGTTGTGATGTATACGTTGGGCGGTGGGCTCCAGCAGCCTGATTCATCAGGCCAGCAACCTGGAGGTCTAGTCTGGGACTAGGCCGCCGGGACGGTGATCTACAGGTGGTCTACGGGTAGGTCTATGAAAACTACATTCTACATGCTCGGACAGCTGCCCATTTATCCAGGTTAAGATTATGACAGTTGAGTTGTAGCGTTGAAGTGGCCTTACTACTATTGGTTTCTTCTCTCTGTTGAAAGTCTTGCAAGTAATAATGAATGTGGACTACTATTTGAGGCGTGTTTACTGGAAGGAGGAGGACCAATATCTGCGCTACCAGGCCTAACCCAGAAATAAATCCAAGCTATTTTGGTCAACGTAAGAGCCGAACTGGGTTCCTAGGATGTGTTACAGGTGGCTTAACTGGGATGCTCATTACCTAACCCATGAAGGGACCACATGTGTCTTGAAAAAAATTCACAGAAGGGATAATTACATCAATTAACCAAGTTAATTGTCGACCCCGACACTCTTAATAGCTAATACAAATTCTACCCGAAGCGGACACCAAAGAATTAAAAAATATAATAATCTTGAACACGCTTCATCATGAGTACATTTTCTGAATTTGAATTAATGGCTAATTAGGAAATGAATTCATTACTTCATTAGTAGTCAACAAATGACATCCGGAGAAATTTAGCAAATGCTAGGTCAGGTCTCCACCTGGACTCCCTATTGTTCTCAATATAAGGGGATGCTGAAGGGATCTTGATCCAAGGGATTGGAGCTACCATCTTTCTCTGGCCAAACCTGATAACCCTCCATTTGGCAGGTGCTGCATGACCCCTTAGGGGTTTAGTGCTTCTTCAAGCTTACATCAAACTACCTCGCCACAACACTCGAGTGTTTTCTGGTGTTCTACCTAACACTGTTGTTCTGCAAAACAGAATTATATCAAGACCTGTAGGACACAATACAGCAGTGTGGAACACAGTGTTCTTGTTAAGAGCTAGTTGCAGATCTTTGTGTCTACCTGTTGTCTTTCTGTTTGTGTTTCCGAGGGTGATCGTCCCCCGCGACCTGTTGTCTCACCAGGACTCATAACCTGACAACACAATTCCTAGGTTTAGGGCGACCTTATAAACGGTGTAGAAGAATGTCTAGTACAATAGTACCACAAGTTGCTAAATTAGACACATTGGCAGGACTTATATATATTCAATAACAACACTGCGACTAGCCGGGGGATCGAACCCATGTTTTAGCCCGCATCATGGTGAGCGAAAATTCCACGACGCTCTAACCCATGGGACCATACAATCCTACAAAAATCACGCACCCAGCAGAGCTAGGTGTTGTACCGTGATCCGAGGACATACGATGGTGTGGGTGCCTCAGAGCTAATTTCATTCTACTCCCCGTTTGGTGTACTAGCCTCCACAAGCAGTATATATAGTATTGTAACCACGAACGAGTGGTATTTAATCAATAACAACAATGCGACTAGTCAAGGACTCGAACCCATTTCGTTTTGGCCCGCCTCATGGTGAGCGAAAATCACATGACGCTTTAACCCACAGGACCACCAAATCCTACACGAATCAAGCACCCAGCAGAGCTAGCTGTTTTACCTTGATCCGAGGACATAAGGTGGTGTTGGTTCCTCTGAACTAATTTCATTCTACTCCCCGTTTGGTATACTAGCCTCCACGAGCAGTATTATACACACCCTATGTGAGCTTTATAGACAGAATACATTGACAAAAAAAACATGGATGCATCTGTACAATATATCAAAGATTAAGAATCTCCTCCAGGTCCTCCGAAGTTGGATGTGAGCCAAGTATGCAGTCAGCATTTTCCTTCTGGATGGCCAGGCTGAGGCGCTGGAACATGAAAGTAGCCACCTTTGGTGTCAATGAGTCTGGAACCCAGTTCTTTAAGGAAACGTGTGGCGTTTTTTCTCCATGATCCCAAGGTCTCTGATCCCACTGGGACAAATTGATACTATTGGCTTATGTCTCCGTACTTGCCGATCTTGTAATCCTTCCTGTGATCAGCAGCTCCTCCCTGTCGCCCGACACTGTGATGGATGTAGGCATAGTGTCGACACGCAGGTATAGTACCATGCTAAGAGCTTGCCATTCTTCTAAGGATAAATGGTGATCCCATCAGGGCGGATTGCAGGGTTGTGAGTATTTTTGGCTGCTAGTGATTGGAGCTCTCTCTCGGCTAGGCATCCAGCCATAGCAAGGCTCTTTATGATGATGTTGACTTCATTGTCTTGCATGACAGCCCTTGATTTTGGAGCAGTTAAGACCATGTAGACCATATTGGTCGGCTTGCGCATCACCACAAACACATGTATATTCTATGTGAATTGGGGCAGCAAGGTAGAGCCACTGCAGTGCAGAGGGTCTTAGGTCGAGGCGTGTTCCCATTGCCGAAATGGGAACTGTTTGGAGGAAGTCCCTAGAGTGATGTGCACTCACAGCTTATAGATGGACAGTCTCCCTGTCTGATGTTGGCAAGCACCTTTTCAGCAATGGGGCTATCCCAACTTCATTGTTTGTAGGCCACTGCTGCAATAGGTTTTGGTACTGGAGCAGCGAGTCTCCCATTCGGTAATGGCACTGGCATAGCTAGGGTCCTGTATTTCTGCTGAGTCACTGAGGTTGTCCGGAAGAATTTGTTTTATTAACTCGTTTGATGTTATAGAAGAGGATACGAAAGCAGGTAGGGAAATCTGGGAGGATTTGCGTACTCCCAGCCACCCCCCCACCAAGCCTGACTGGAAGTGAGGCTTGCAACTACTGTACATCTTCAAGGGAAAGATTCAATACACACTCTAACATGGTCTTTAGGAGGGAGTCATATTCCTTGAGTTTTGGACTGCTGAAGGCTGGGGAGCTTCTCTGAAAGTGGGTAAGTTTTGGGATGGACAGGCACCTGGTGAAGGCATCATGTGTATCATTGTCTTTCATCCTGCCTTCCGTCGTCCTGAGGGCTGAGATTTTCTTTACAATCAGATCAGTGGCATTGGGCCCAAGAGGAGCACCAAGGAGAGTGCTGTTGGCTGGATCAATGGCTCATGTTCCTCGCAAAACAACACTAATATCGTCAATGATCTGCTGATTGGAAGAAACTATTTCGCATTTGGTATGGTTTAAATATAGGCCCAGGCTCTCTTCCATGTCTTTAATTTTTCTGATGTCCTCTAAGATTCTGTAGTGCCAGCCAGGGTACCATCATCCAAGAACCAGATATTGAGCTCACTGAAGAGCGCTTCTGTGACTTCCTTGATGACCAGACTGAAAAGAAAAGGGGCGAGAGGGTCCCCCTGTTGCACGCCCTTACACGAGTCAGTTTCATGGTCCCCAAACAATAGTTTAGAAGTCACACTATAACACGATTTATAGAGGAAAGGGACGTGTCTAGAAACTGCTTTGAGAGTAGCATTCCTTTTGACTAAGTTGAATGCGTTGGCAAAGTCTAATTTGATCAAGACTTTTTCATCTGACATGTTGTATACTCGTGCTGCATGGGCAGCTGCTTCACAGCCTTGTTGAACACCAATACCGAGCTGGGTTGGTTTCAACATTGAGGCAGCATCTTGACTCACCATTCTTACTGCAGACTTGGCAACAAGGCGCCGAAGGGTGTTGCTCACTGCAATGGGCCTGATTCCTCTATCCTTTTTCCGGAGGGCACATAGTGAGGCACCAAACAAGAGAGGTGTAATGGCCTCCGGGACACTGCCAGCCAGGCACACATTGGAAAATTTGGCGAGTTCAGACAACAGCCTCTTAAGAAATATCACCAAGTGCTGGATTGAGCATTTGTTTTAAGTGTTGTGGCCTTATGTCTCTTATTTATCGACTTGTCGGTACTGTATATCATAATCATATGGCATATGACTAACATAAGTCTTCAGTGGCCCAGGAGGTTGTGGGTGTTGCTGATGTAAGGTAACACAAGACACAAAGCAACTGTATGTTTGCCTGTGTTTACATCCCATTGTTTACACCGGGTGTCAGTTTCAGGATTCTCTTTCATGCAATCTCATCTTTTCATAACACATTTTTCTCTTGCCTCCCTCCCTCACACACACACACACACACTGTTTCTGGTATTTGTGAACGACATGACGGAACGAATAGACTCAGAAGTGTCCCTGTTTGAAGATAATGTGAAGCTAGTAAGAAAAATAAATCGGACGAGGGCCAGGAAGAACTACAATGGGATCTGGACAGGCTGCAGGCCTGGTCCAGCAACTGGCTCCTGGAGTTTAACCCTACCAAGTGCAAAGTCATGAAGATTGGGGATGGGCAAAGAAGACCGCAGACGGAGTACAGTCTAGGGGGCCAGAGACTACGAACCTCTCTCAAGAAAAAGGGTCATCTTGGGGTGAATATAACACCAGGCACATCTCTTGAGGCTCATATTAACCAAATAACTGCTACAGCATATGGGCGCCTTGCAAACCTAAGAATAGCATTCAGACATCTCGATAAGGAATCGTTCAGGACCCTGTACACTGTGTATGTCAGGCCTATATTGGAGTATGCAGCACCAGTTTGGAACCCACACCTAGCCAAGCACGTACGGAAATTAGAGAAAGTGCAAAGGTTTACAACAAGACTAGTCCCGGAGCTAAGGGGCATGTCTTACGAGGAGAGGTTAAGGGAAATCGAACTGACGACACTGGAGGACAGGAGAGATAGGGGGGATATGATAACGACATATAAAATACTGAGAGGATTTGACAAAGTAGACACACAGGATGTTCCAGACATGGGACACAGCAACAAGGGGTCACAATTGGAAGTTGAAAACTCACATGAATCACAGGGATGTTAGGAAGTATTTCTTCAGTCACAGTTGTCAGAAAGTGGAAAAGTCTGGGAAGTGACGTAGTGGAGGCAGGATTCATACATAGCTTTAAGAAGAGGTATGATAAAGCTCATGGAGCATGAAGAGTGACCTAGTAGCGGCCAGTGAAGAGGCGGGGCCAGGAGCTGTGACTTAACCCCTGCAACAACTAGGTGAGTGTACACACTCGCTCGCTCACACATACATACATACACACACACACATACACACTCAGAGACACACACTCGCTCTCTAGTAGCAATCAGTGAAGAGGCGGGGCCAGGAGCTATGACTCTACCCCTGCAACCACAAATAGGCGAGTACAAATAGGTGAGTACATACACACACACACACTCGCTCTCTCACACATACACACACTCGCTCTCTCACACACACACACACACACACACTCGCTCTCTCACACATACACACACACTCGCTCTCTCACACATACACACACACTCGCTCTCTCACACATACACTCCCTCTCACACATACACACACACTCGCTCTCTCACACACACACACACACACACAAAATGGTAACTAACACACACACACACACTCGTCTTCCTCACGTCAATGAAGATTGACATTTCCTATGCATAACATGACGTGCTTATTAATATTCTTTATTGTTACTACCTGTATAACTTATTATGCAACTTGTCATGGCACCGCACGTGACGAACGTGTTGTTTATAACGTTCTAAACTTCGGCTGGCTAACGTAAACATTATTGAAAAGGTGTTAGTTTAGAACGTGCAGAAATGGTTCCAGAACGAGTTGTACTCTATGGGAATGCAGCCAGAATCAGTTTCTCCTCACAAGGGTGAGCTATCACTTGAGGATGGACCGTATCGTGTGCTCCTTATACCTCCCACTGCCCTGGGAGGCTCTTGACGGCTTTGTACCTGAAGACCTTCATGAGCTTCCAGTTGCCTTCTCTTGGGAGACCCTAATGCTCTTCATCTTTGTGGTGATATTGATCTGTGTCGCACAGGAGAGGCATTATTGAGTCCCTGCTAATTCATCTGCACGTTAATGTTTTTTCTCTGATGTAACATAAGGTACACATCGGTGCCTCTTCGGTTGTGGACCTTTTTCAGCTCTGTGTCTGGGCATTACGTAATATTGTGTCCCAGATTTGTATGGCAGTGATAATTTCCCTTGCTAAAGATAATAGTCCTCGCTTTCAGTAGGTCCTCTATAACAGAAACTGGAGGCAGTGAACCTATCTCTCTTTGGAAAGAAGACGTTGATTATGCATGATTTTAATAATATCTTTATTTACTACAAGTACATGTACAATGTATACAGACCATAGCTGATATCAATGACATACTACTACATAGAAAGCCGCTTGTTATGCAAAGCATTTCGGGCAAATTAGGTCAGTTTTGTCCCAGGATGCGACCCACACCAGTCGACTAACACCCAGGTACCCATTTTACTGATGGATGAACATAGACAACCAGTGTAAGTAAACACGTCCGAGGTTTCCACCCCTTCGCCAGGAATCGAACCCGGACCCTCATCGTGTAAAGCGAGAGCTTTTGCCACCAGGACACGGGAGTTTGCAAACTTCCTGGACGTGCAGGGAAAGTGGCTGTATGGTGGAGGTTGTCTTGTAGTCGGCGGACGCTAGCATCCTTCGGTTGCAGTATTGCCAGCCCTTCCACCTGTTCTCTGGTGCAACCAGGAAAGCAAGCGGCACTGTGAAGTTGTTTGCTCGGCCTATCGTCGCCTCTGGGATCATTACTTTCTCGTAAACAAGCTAATACACCAGCGGGTGTCGGCTATCACACCTGCTACTCATATCACATGAGCTTTTTTCCAACGTTTTAAGCACCATTTCATAATATGTTTGTACAATGGCTGTGTTAATTCATCTTCACCCTTAATATATGTTATTCTTTTGCCCATTTGCAACTTTACCGCATAATTTTAAGTTTAATTTAACTTCATCTAACTTAACGGAACAAAACCATATAATATCTCTCCTCTCTGAGGAGGTGGTAGTAATGTGCAGGCAGGCAGGAGGCCGCTGTCGGGAGGTTTTCAGTGAGACTAGGATGGCGTCCTGGGTTCATTATGTTGAAATTAATGCCAATATCCTTTCTGAAAGTAGTTGTTATAAAATTATGAAATTAATAATAATCAAATGAAGCGCTTAACACAGTATTTCTAATGACAACTGTTTTGCTTCCTCCCATGATCGTGTGGTGGATGACCCATAGGATATAGTTCCTAGTTGCTGGGGAATTCTACTTCACAGGTGCTGGAAGCGAGGTAAACGAGCGGTCGTAGTAGGGGTAGTAGCAGGGGTCGTAGTATGGGTCGTAGTAGGGGTAGTAGTAATAACAGTAGCAGCAGTGTTGTCAGAATTTATGTTCATGTGTCGAAGATGACGAAGCTGCCTTTGTTGCCTAACTGGATTTCAAATGATTAAACACACTTCTAAGCATTTTCATTTGTAGATGTGTCTACAAGCAAACAAGTGGGATGACTGAAGGTTCTCCCATCAGTGCTGTCTACGTGAGCCTATACATAGCGGCACTCCTACAAACTGAACACTTAACTAACATTATCCATCGACAATGGCTACGATACGTAGATGACATCATGATTACTCCCATAGATTTCGATATACATAACCTGCAGAGAAGACTCAATGACACTGAATTAGCAAACCAGCCCTTCCAGCCCTCGCTTGAAGAAAAAACTAATGACAGGTTACCATTCATCGACGTCCTCGACCACATAGTAGAATACACCTTAAAAGTTCCAAGTTTAGAGAAAGTTTCCCCAACACAATCCATGAAACAAGTAATGAGTAAACATGTATCGCAGTGAAGCACAGAAAATTAACACAATTATCGTCCCTTTTAACTAGCACATCCGGTATCTAACAGTTCTGGGTCCAGAATGTGTCGCTGATCTCGCTCTCCCACCTCTGCTCACAGTTAAATAAGCTCATCAAATCACGGAACGGGTGAGATTTGAACCCATGGCGAGTGAGTCTTACTCTCAAGCCAGTGCGTCAACCACTCGGCCAGCTGGCTCTAGTGCGTCAACCACTCGGCCAGCTGGCTCCAGTGCGTCAACCACTCGGCCAGCTGGCTCCAGTGCGTCAACCACTCGGCCAGCTGGCTCCAGTGCGTCAACCACTCGGCCAGCTGGCTCCAGTGCGTCAACCACTCGGCCAGCTGGTTCTAATAAGATTCATCCCCTCTTCAAAACACCTATGAAATCTGAACTACTTCCAGACTTAACTAACTAATAAAGGGCGAGGAATTATATTTGTTCAGTTATACAATTATCATATCCTATTGCAATTATAAACTCAGTCATTGCTTTTCTGTCTAGGATAGCGTTGTCTTGCCCAGTCGACTAAAGTAAACAACAAAGCTGGTCCCTATATACAGATTATATAATAATAGTATTACAAAACCACATTATGTACAATGTGCTTAGCACAACATGCATGCAGGAGGTCGCTATATTTTTAATCATAAGACCTCTAATTCTCTCGGGTTATTCCATAATCTACAAAAATCCATGTCACCTTCTCACCTGAAGTAGATACATTATCTTTCACATTTTCTCTTCAATCTCGTCGTAATATAATGCGCCAGTAACGACATCAAGTAGCTCCCGTACCTTAGCGTATGTAAAACCAACGCAAATTTTAATGAGGTACGCAGTAAGATCACGATCTCACTATTACCGAGGCGGCTCGCCTGCGTCAACAATGGCTGCTCCAAGCTCAACTGATAGATTAGGTTAGGTAAGATTTGTCAGGAAACAGAACAAGTGTTTCCTGACGCGGGTCTTAGTCACGCAGCTGGAGCTTTTGGTCATCTGACCGAGGCCTTCCACTGGCTTGCCGGTCATTCTCATTTGACGTAAAATTAATTACGTAGTTGACCCCAGTCACGTTATCTGACCTAGACATATTTTACTAACCACTCTAGGAAAAAAAGATACGTTGTGCAATCAGTCTCTCACACAGTGAGGCGTTTCCCGGGAAATTTACTACACTAGCCTCACTCTGGATTACAACACAGACTAAACTAACAGATTATTATTATTATAAATTCATGATGGGAGCGCTTAATCCACAGGGGTTACACAGCGCCTCGGGAAAAGGGAGGCAATCAGGTTGGGTTCAGGGAAGGGCAGGTCAGAGTAAGAAAACAGTACAGCATTTGTAAGTTATGGAGTGTTCCGTAGCTCGAGTGCTAGCGCACTCAGCTTAAACATTGAGCTCCGTGGTTCGATCTCCGGTACGGGTGGAAACATTAGGGCGTGTTTCCTTATGGCACCTGCTGTCCATGTTCACGGATCAGTAAAATAGGTACCTGAGTGTTAGTCGACTGGTGTGGGTCGCATCCTGGGGACAAAATTGACCTAATTTGCCCGAAATGCTCAACATAAGGGGCTTTCTATATAGTAATGTCATTGATGTCATCTAGGCCTGTATACCTTGTACATGTACTTGTAGAAATAAAGATTATTATTAGCGTAATAATACGTGAGGGTAGATTGTCACTCCCCCACCCGGCCTTTCCCCGACTCCCAACACTCAACCCTGCCTCACCCCGCACCAACATTGCTTCATACAGTACACCTCACCCTGCCTCACCCCACCACAACACCCCCACTGTGCGTCACACCCCACCACCGTGTCTCACCCCACACTCTTACGCAGCCGTTGACAATCAGATGACTGATACGGCCGCTCTTAAAACACCTCCCCCACCCCACTCTCGTAAACCTCTCTTCTGCATCTGTTCTCCTGTACACTAAACCACCCACCCACCCACTCATTGCACTCACCGCCCACTCCAGGCTTTGGACGACACAGGAAAGGAGGGAGAATAAGTTGAAAGGGAAGGAAGAGGGAGTTAGAAAAGGAAAGATCTAGAATAGGAGCTATGAGAGATAAGAGAGGCTAAGCTAGGAGGGAAGATAAGAAATTCTAAGCTAGGAGGGAAGATAAGAAAGCGACAGTACGACATAAGGGACACCTGTGTGTATGCGCGCGGGCGCATACACACACACACACACACACACACACACACACACCTGTAAATTCTAGTGTGGTATGGTGTATTTTCCCCCGTTTTCATGCTGGCGGTGGCCGGAGGGTGAGAAGAGAGCCTTCTGCTTTACTATCATTGTCTCAAACACCTGTAAAATAAAAGATAGTCCTTCATCTAGACAGAAGTAGATAGTTCTCAGCATATATTGCTCTCCTCTCTCTCATTCTTGTGTGGTGCCTGGGTACTTCCAGTGGAAAGCAGGGGAGTGATGAGCACAAGGGGGATTATCAAGAAGCCTCTAGCTGTCTTCAAGAAGGAACTCGTAAGATTCCTCAAAACAGTTCCTAATCAGCCGGGTTGTTGGGCTCCGGGCGGCGGGCACTAACAACTTGATCAGGTCAGCAGGTCTGGTCTGGGACCTGGTCCTGGAGGCTGACATCAGGAAGAGAGACTAGGTAAACGTTAGTACCGAGTCAGACAGAGTTTCCGATAAACATTTCTGGGTGAGGCTGTGTCACTCCCGTCATGGGTGATACTGTCACTCCCGTCATGGGCGAGGCTGTGTCACTCCCGTCATGGGCGAGGCTGTGTCACTCCCGTCATGGGCGAGGCTGTGTCACTCCGTCATGGGCGAGGCTGTGTCACTCCCGTCATGGGCGAGGCTGTGTCACTCCCGTCATGGGCGAGGCTGTGTCACTCCCGTCATGGGCGAGGCTGTGTCACTCCCGTCATGGGCGAGGCTGTGTCACTCCCGTCATGGGCGAGGCTGTGTCACTCCCGTCATGGGCGAGGCTGTGTCACTCCGTCATGGGCGAGGCTGTGTCACTCCCGTCATGGGCGAGGCTGTGTCACTCCCGTCATGGGCGAGGCTGTGTCACTCCCGTCATGGGCGAGGCTGTGTCACTCCCGTCATGGGCGAGGCTGTGTCACTCCCGTCATGGGCGAGGCTGTGTCACTCCGTCATGGGCGAGGCTGTGTCACTCCCGTCATGGGCGAGGCTGTGTCACTCCCGTCATGGGCGAGGCTGTGTCACTCCCGTCATGGGCGAGGCTGTGTCACTCCCGTCATGGGCGAGGCTGTGTCACTCCCGTCATGGGCGAGGCTGTGTCACTCCCGTCATGGGCGAGGCTGTGTCACTCCCGTCATGGGCGAGGCTGTGTCACTCCGTCATGGGCGAGGCTGTGTCACTCCGTCATGGGCGAGGCTGTGTCACTCCGTCATGGGCGAGGCTGTGTCACTCCCGTCATGGGCGAGGCTGTGTCACTCCCGTCATGGGCGAGGCTGTGTCACTCCGTCATGGGCGAGGCTGTGTCACTCCGTCATGGGCGAGGCTGTGTCACTCCCGTCATGGGCGAGGCTGTGTCACTCCCGTCATGGGCGAGGCTGTGTCACTCCCGTCATGGGCGAGGCTGTGTCACTCCCGTCATGGGCGAGGCTGTGTCACTCCCGTCATGGGCGAGGCTGTGTCACTCCCGTCATGGGCGAGGCTGTGTCACTCCCGTCATGGGCGAGGCTGTGTCACTCCGTCATGGGCGAGGCTGTGTCACTCCCGTCATGGGCGAGGCTGTGTCACTCCCGTCATGGGCGAGGCTGTGTCACTCCCGTCATGGGCGAGGCTGTGTCACTCCCGTCATGGGCGAGGCTGTGTCACTCCCGTCATGGGCGATGGGTGACTTGATGCCGGCCAGGAACTCTATATCCAAGCGCTTTCCTCTGCGCGGATGTCCTTGTTCCTTAAAGGTATATCTGCTGTATGACCCTTGTAGGTTTAGCTCTTTTATTGACTAATAATAACAACTTGTATGTATATTATTTCGTAATTATTGACTAACGTTCCGCAATTATAAATTTATTAATATATTAATCAAACCTGACCTAAAGAAATCCCAATTTTCTCATGTTTATCATTTTTTGATACTAATAATTATTATTAAATCAGAGGTGTAATATAGTTGATGAGTGAGACACGTGTCACACCCAGGTGTTGCACGTGTCACAGCCAGGTGTTGCACGTGTCACAGCCAGGTGTTGCACGTGTCACAGCCAGGTGTTGCACGTGTCACAGCCAGGTGTTGCACGTGTCACAGCCAGGTGTTGCACGTGTCACAGCCAGGTGTTGCACGTGTCACAGCCAGGTGTTGCACGTGTCACAGCCAGGTGTTGCACGTGTCACAGCCAGGTGTTGCACGTGTCACAGCCAGGTGTTGCACGTGTCACAGCCAGGTGTTGCACGTGTCACAGCCAGGTGTTGCACGTGTCACGCCAGGTGTTGCACGTGTCACAGCCAGGTGTTGCACGTGTCACAGCCAGGTGTTGCACGTGTCACAGCCAGGTGTTGCACGTGTCACAGCCAGGTGTTGCACGTGTCACAGCCAGGTGTTGCACGTGTCACAGCCAGGTGTTGCACATGTCAGTCACGCTGGTCACTGCTGAAGTGGTAAAACACCATAACTGTGTCAACAAAGTTTGCATTACCTTCCTACAACCCTTCACGGGAAGGAAGGGGAAAGGGGAGGGTTTATTGGTATAGTTGTGGGCGTGAGGTGTTGTGGGCAGGGTGGGTTGTGGGCGGGGTGGGCTGCTAGCGAGGCAAGAGTACACAGATGCAACACAGAGCCTCCTTGACAAGCCATGACCCACTCTCTCCTGAGAGAAGACATGATAGCTACAAGAAAAATCGCTAGAGAGGCCGGGGAAGGGGGGTAAGAACACAGATAACCTTGTCCTGCCTCTAGCGCTGTAGCAGGTCCACTTCAGGCAAGCGGTCTAGTCTGTCAAACAGCTGAGTATTGACTGTTTGGATAAGTCCTAGAGGAAGGTATTTGATTGCACTGTCTCTTCTTATACGGCTATCATCTGCTGTACTGGACGATCACTCAGGCAGCAGTCAACCCACAAGTGGATGGAGACATGAAACAGTGTAAGCCTGTATAATAACATGTCGTTCAGGTTATAACTTGAGCGAAACGTTGTGAGTGTTCATCCTATCAGATCACTGATACCTTGCTAACCCTCATAATTAAAGCATAAGGTATATTAACTGATGGGGATATAACTAAAATGTATTTTATTTTAAGGTGCTGAATAATTATATTAAAACTTTCCTCTATTTATGACTCGTCTGAAAAATTGCAAATGTTCGTTTTTTTTTTTTTTTAATGTAAGTGAAACCATGCTAGTGTGGAGAGGAAAACAGAGCGCCTTGAACATTAAGTTTCCTGGAGGTGTCTTGGGTAATCTGCTTCTAGAGAAACCTCGTCACTGGTGAACAAGATGCTTACATTTATCTTCCCTTGTAGCGTCTTGACTCACAACACACGCTGATGATGAGTAAGACACATGTGCAACACTTAGGTATCTTTATTCAGACGCTGATGAATTCAGACACCTGAGCAACATCTTCCTGCCTGTGCTCCAAATTAGTGATGTATCGGATATCCGAATCCGCTTCCGCTTCCGCGGAACATCCGCACAAATTCTTACATCCGCATCAACATCCGCGGAATATCCGGACAATTTCTTGCATTCGCATCCGCAGAATGAGTAAGACATCCGTATACACATTCGCATCCGCGGATATCTAAATCTTCACAACCGATACATCCCTACTCCAGGTTCACCACCTGCTTGCAGGGCTGAGGAAGTGATTTTCTCGTCTTCTCCTGTCTCCTGTCTTCCGTATATCATTCTAGTGTCTCCAGTTTATCCCTCTTTATTGTACTGATCCACTGGATGGCGAATCATGTGCAAGATACCCAGATGTTGCACATGTGTAATTCATCAACTTGTTGGTAATACCATTGATTTATTACAACAGACGCTCTCGACAAGTGTTCCACTTGCTCACAAGGTAACCAATAAATGCATCATTTGTGAATTTCTTGGGTCTTTTTGAGGAAAGCTAAAGCTGTCTCTCTCCATCTTCTTTGATGAGACTCTTTTAAATGTTATTGTTTTGTCTTTTCAAGCTTTATTTTGCCTCTTTAAGCTATTTTTTGCCTCTTTAAGCTATTTTTTTTACCTTTTTCAAGCTTCGCGGTCTATCCATCCATTTAAAAATTAAGTTAAATTCTAGTTAGAGAAACGCTTAGACATACAGGTTTGTGTATATACAACCTGGTTTATCATAAATGTTTTAAAGTCTCGCTCGTTGCAGCCAGGGAACTAATGACTAAAATGGCCAAAATAATTAGAAGAAATTTGTGCAACCCCATAATTAAATCCTTGAAAAAAATAGTAACGCAATCACTGGAAAAGGAGTAGGAAGGACTCGAACCCACGTAACAAAGTGAATTGTTTAATCGCAAAATGAGCTCATGATTGTTGGTATAACATCGTACAATCTAGGACCAGCTCGTACTTGTTGCTATAACATCTTAGTCTAAGAGCAGGGAATTATTGCACAGCAGATTAGAGGACAGATATGATCTCAATTTAGGTTAAACAAGCAACATTATGAATATACTGTCGCATATATTGTGTATGTGGTCTTGATGCAGCCCTTCCCAGGGACAAGGTCACCACCCCTGGGGAGGACGGTACTCACCAGGGACAAGGTCACCACCCCTGGGGAGGACGGTACTCACCAGGGACAAGGTCACCACCCCTGGGGAGGACGGTACTCACCAGGGACAAGGTCACCACCCCTGGGGAGGACGGTACTCACCAGGGACAAGGTCACCACCCCTGGGGAGGACGGTACTCACCAGGGACTAGGTCATTACCCCTGGGGAGGACGGTACTCACCAGGGACTAGGTCATTACCCCTGGGGAGGACGGTACTCACCAGGGACTAGGTCATTACCCCTGGGGAGGACGGTACTCACCAGGGACTAGGTCATTACCCCTGGGAGGACGGTACTCACCAGGGACTAGGTCATTACCCCTGGGGAGGACGGTACTCACCAGGGACTAGGTCATTACCCTGGGGAGGACGGTACTCACCAGGGATTAGGTCATTACCCTGGGGAGGACGGTACTCACCAGGGACTAGGTCATTACCCTGGGGAGGACGGTACTCACCAGGGACTAGGTCATTACACCTGGGGAGGACGGTACTCACCAGGGACTAGGTCATTACCCCTGGGGAGGACGGTACTCACCAGGGACTAGGTCATTACCCCTGGGGAGGACGGTACTCACCAGGGACTAGGTCATTACCCCTGGGGAGGACGGTACTCACCAGGGACTAGGTCATTACCCCTGGGGAGGACGGTACTCACCAGGGACTAGGTTATTACCCCTGGGGAGGACGGTACTCACCAGGGACTAGGTCATTACCCCTGGGAAGGACGGTACTCACCAGGGACTAGGTCATTACCCCTGGGGAGGACGGTACTCACCAGGGACTAGGTCATTACCCCTGGGGAGGACGGTACTCATCAATGTCACCGCTCCTGAGGAGGAGAAAAAGCACAATGGAACAAACAGCTGTCCAGGATATTACAAGAAACCCAAAATATTTGTCCACATGCAAAATCAAAGTTCAGAATTCCCTGTAAAGTGGATCGTTAATCACAGGAGCCTCCTATAATGATGAAAAAGAAATGAGCAAAGTTCTAAAAGACCAGAATGACTGTGTTCAGCGACCCACTAAACAAAAGCACGCGGAGAATAGAGAATTTTTTTTTTATTACTTCTGAAGGCTATACATAATATAACTGACATCATTAATTCTGAAGAAATCAAGAGAGATACAGAACTTGCCCACTCCTGCAGCTCCTGGACCAGATTCGTGGAATTCATTATAAAGCACAAACTACCACTAGCAGTATCCTTTGGACAAAGGTAACCATTGTGGTTTAGCGCTTCTTTTGATTATAATAATAATAATTTGGACAAAGGGCTCAGATCTAGGTGAAATTCCCGAGGCCTTCAAGAAGGGGGTAGAGCGCTAGCCAAAAATTACAGACCAGTAAACCTAACATTGTGCATCATAAAAAGTACATAGTACCATTTATAGTCATGGTCCCTTGCTATGCTGACGTCAGCATATCAAGGGACCATGACTATAAATGGTACTATTACTTAGTGTAATACTTGTGTAATATTTCATGTTAACAACAGCTCTGGTCGGGGCAGGAGAGAGAGATTATAGGTGGAATAAATACAGAGATCACTTACGGCCCACACACACACCAATAAAGTGTTTAAATTACTGGGAACGCCCCCAAAGTCTTAAATATACTAGTATACTCGCTGTAGCAGAGAGAGAGAGAGAGATGCATGTAAATATAATCGTGGAGGGTACATGAGGACCTACTTCTGAACCTCCACAATGCCATTAACATACTGGAGTGAGAGGTATGGGACACATTGCAAGATAAACACAGTTTAAGCAGGGATGCCGTGGCAACAATAAGAGAACATCTAGAAGAGTGGTAATTGCATTTAATACACGGTAGAGGCCAGCTCCAGTTCCTTGGATCTAGAGCCATTCACCGGCATCCAGGTCCTTGAAGGGTCTACTCTGAAAGTTGCCGTAACAGCTGAACTCAGTTTGATGATATCCCCATCGTTGTACTGAAGTTTTTCACTTCAGGCTGACACACACTGAAGTCTGCAGGCTCAGGCTGACACACGCTGAAGTCTGCAGGCTCAGGCTGACACACGCTGAAGTCTGCAGGCTCAGGCTGACACACGCTGAAGTCTGCAGGCTCAGGCTGACACACGCTGAAGTCTGCAGGCTCAGGCTGACACACGCTGAAGTCTGCAGGCTCAGGCTGACACACGCTGAAGTCTGCAGGCTCAGGCTGACACACGCTGAAGTCTGCAGGCTCAGGCTGACACACGCTGAAGTCTGCAGGCTCAGGCTGACACACGCTGAAGTCTGCAGGCTCAGGCTGACACACGCTGAAGTCTGCAGGCTCAGGCTGACACACGCTGAAGTCTGCAGGCTCAGGCTGACACACGCTGAAGTCTGCAGGCTCAGGCTGACACACGCTGAAGTCTGCAGGCTCAGGCTGACACACGCTGAAGTCTGCAGGCTCAGGCTGACACACGCTGAAGTCTGCAGGCTCAGGCTGACACACGCTGAAGTCTGCAGGCTCAGGCTGACACACGCTGAAGTCTGCAGGCTCAGGCTGACACAGGCTGAAGTCTGCAGGCTCAGGCTGACACGCTGAAGTCTGCAGGCTCAGGCTGACACACTCTGAAGTCTGCAGGCTCAGGCTGACACACGCTGAAGTCTGCAGGCTCAGGCTGACACACGCTGAAGTCTGCAGGCTCAGGCTGACACACGCTGAAGTCTGCAGGCTCAGGCTGACACACGCTGAAGTCTGCAGGCTCAGGCTGACACACGCTGAAGTCTGCAGGCTCAGGCTGACACACGCTGAAGTCTGCAGGCTCAGGCTGACACACGCTGAAGTCTGCAGGCTCAGGCTGACACACGCTGAAGTCTGCAGGCTCAGGCTGACACACGCTGAAGTCTGCAGGCTCAGGCTGACACACGCTGAAGTCTGCAGGCTCAGGCTGACACACGCTGAAGTCTGCAGGCTCAGGCTGACACACGCTGAAGTCTGCAGGCTCAGGCTGACACACGCTGAAGTCTGCAGGCTCAGGCTGACACACGCTGAAGTCTGCAGGCTCAGGCTGACACACGCTGAAGTCTGCAGGCTCAGGCTGACACACGCTGAAGTCTGCAGGCTCAGGCTGACACACGCTGAAGTCTGCAGGCTCAGGCTGACACACGCTGAAGTCTGCAGGCTCAGGCTGACACACGCTGAAGTCTGCAGGCTCAGGCTGACACGCTGAAGTCTGCAGGCTCAGGCTGACACACGCTGAAGCTGCAGGCCAGGCTGACTGAGCTCAGCTCCTGCAACCACAACTAGGTGAGTACACACACGAGGGACAGCTCGACCCCGCAACCACAACTGGTGTACACACATGAGGTTAGCTCAGACTAACATATTTCACCAGTTGATGTATACAACTCATCTTGTGTAATGGAATGTGACCGAGAAAAACACCTAGTTTTTGTTCCATGTAAAGCCGCATACTGTGTTACCACTATGTAATTCATGTAAGTGGAAGTACCAGCACCGTGAGGTGTATCCTTCTCTGTGTACATATAGTTTATTTTAATCACTATTTTAGGTATTAAAGTATTTTTGAATGATGGTGAACAGGTTTAATGACCCTCGTGTTGTTGATAGACTTTAAGACCCACGAGGGGAAAAGAACTTAATAAAATTGGTTGATTTATATTTAAATCGAAAAAAGTGTTTATTTCATGTTTCATCTGTGTTTACATATTCAAAATATATCCCTTTCACATAATATTTCTCAATACTAGGCCTTATACTTGAGTCTTTGGGGCATACAATCAATGAGTTGACCCCGGGCATCACCAGACCTCTGCACGCCACTGGAGGTAACCAACCACACTGCGGGTGTTCCCACTATGTAACTCATTCCTTACACGCTGTTGGAATGATATGTAAAATAAGTTGATCGTATGGAGTTACAACAAGTTGTAAGGTTAAACTGGTAGCGTGTTCATCGGTGTGAATTCCTGGTGAATCTCCTACAACTTAACTACCGACAGAAATAAGTTATTAATTACTTTTGTGGGGTAATCGATAAAAACCTGTAGGTGTCATGTAGTACCTGAGGAATTGGAGGGACGTTCAAACTCACTACAGAACACCAGAACCACACGCATGGTGACAGAACTCCAGAACCACACGCATGGTGACAGAACTCCAGAACCACACGCATGGTGACAGAACTCCAGAACCACACGCATGGTGACAGAACTCCAGAACCACACGCATGGTGACAGAACACCAGAACCACACGCATGGTGACAGAACACCAGAACCACACGCATGGTGACAGAACACCAGAACCACACGCATGGTGACAGAACACCAGAACCACACGCATGGTGACAGAACTCCAGAACCACACGCATGGTGACAGAACTCCAGAACCACACGCATGGTGACAGAACTCCAGAACCACACGCATGGTGACAGAACTCCAGAACCACACGCATGGTGACAGAACTCCAGAACCACACGCATGGTGACAGAACTCCAGAACCACACGCATGGTGACAGAACTCCAGAACCACACGCATGGTGACAGAACTCCAGAACCACACGCATGGTGACAGAACTCCAGAACCACACGCATGGTGACAGAACTCCAGAACCACACGCATGGTGACAGAACTCCAGAACCACACGCATGGTGACAGAACTCCAGAACCACACGCATGGTGACAGAACACCAGAACCACACGACAGGAGACAGAACTCCAGAACCACATGATTGTAGAACCAGCGATTTGAGCTGTTTATGATCAGGCTTGTGATAATGAAGATTTTAGGAATAACCATCATTTAACTTCAGAATTCCTTGCATCAAGAAATGTTTGGCCAGCCAGTGGCTGCCCAAACATTTCCTGAATGAAGACATCCCAATGTTGTACAAGTGTCTCACTTATCAACCTATCGGGCTTCTAAACTATTCAAGCTGTCAGATACAGCAACGTCTTGGGATCTTGATGCAAGGAATTCTTCAGAACTTGTCTAACCTATAGTCATGACCTACTTACACGTGTGGGTTTCTCCACTGGTGACTCTGCCTACCACTGCTCCACCTCATCTGTCAGCAGTATATAGGCCTCATCACCATCGACTCCAGGCCGAGGGACTGGTTACCCCAACTCTTCACCTTTCTCTGTATTGGACTGAAGAAGCCACTGGCTGGCGAAACGTTTTTCCCGGATTAAATATCCGCAAATGTTGCACAAGTGTCATTTACCTGCTGCGAGGGAAGAACAACCCTAGAAACTGTTGAGTTATCTTTGGTATACCACTGATGAGTTCCGAGAGTTTTCTACTCCCGGAGCACGGCCATGGGTCTTGCTCGTCTGGTCAACCAGGCTGTTGCTGTTGGTGGCCCGTAGCTCCACATATTACTTGTCACCGTTAGCTTGTCTACTGCCATCTTCCTGGACTCTACTTTTTCATCTTGAAGCAGAAAATTGTAGTTGATGCAGCGTTGAATCGTGTGGATTCATTCAGGTCATGTAGAAGTGGAGGCTCGATCCACCTTCCTATTTTTAGGTTACAGGTGATCGCCTGGAAGATATACAATTATAAATATTAATAAATTTAATTATGCTCTCCATTCCAAGATCTGTAGGTGTACAAGGTAAGACCTGTTCAAGGCTGAACATGCACTGACGAGGGAGTGTAAGGAATAGAGGATTAGCAATGTGCTTGGATTGATGATTAAGAATGTGCTGGGCATGTAAGATTAGGAATGTGTTACGCATAGATAAGAAGTTGTGTGCTAGGCAAGAAAGATTAGGCTGACGCAAGGAATAGATGATTAGGATGATTATTCGTATGAAGTCCAGACTGACTGGAAATGATAAGTGAATCTCTGATAAGGTTTTGCTTATGCTTGGTGGTACTAGAGGGAACTCAAGCTGTTCTCATTATTATCTCCTTCTACTCATCCCCCTCCTTCCCCTCCCCTCCTTTCCTCTCACGATGATTGGTTGGTTAAGAGGCACGTAAGTTCTCCTGTCTTCCAATAACATGTTCATTTTCCACTACAATCGACCTTGTACATAATTACTATTGCATTTGTTTTGTCTGTTTCGATAGTAATTATAGACAAGGTAGATTATAGTGGAAAAATGAACATATTAATTTACGTGCCACTTGAGGGTGGTCAAAACCTGTCTACTACACTAGGGTCATTAAGATCTGCATGTAACCATTTCACCACCAGACAATAACACTGTTATCCCTAAAATAGGGCTTAAAGTAAACTACCAGCATATACACGCTGAGAGAAATACACCTCACGATGTGTGTGTGTGTGTGTATATCCTCTCACGTTATAACGAACGAAGCTTTAGATAAATTTAGATTTTTGAATCAAGGAAGCCATGTGCGAGTTTAAGAAGACTGTAAGTGCAGGTGCAGTAACTATGTCGGACGCGGCTGTTGTCTCTGAATTCTAATGAACGGAAGATGAAAGCTGCCGCCAAGCAGCTGGTTAGGTATCCCCGGAGGGGTACTTCTAAGTGCATGATATAATTTTGTTTTTCAACGTTTCCATTTATAAGTTGAGGAATGCCTCATCTTGTCTGCTTCCAGTCTTCAACACTTGTATACTGGATCTATGAGAACGTTTATGCAACCATTAGCACTTGCAGGAGAACCTTTTGTTCAATTTCATTGAGATTCCCGATGTTGGTTCCTGTGCGGTAATTAGGGAAGTTCAGACTTAGCACACTGGTGTTATCCTACTCACGAGGAGGTTGGCATTGTGGGTGTCACTGTGCCAGTTTTACGACTCGAGAAGTCGTAATGACATGATTGCAAACAAATCACGGTACGGGTGGGGATTGAACTCACTGTGAGTTGTAAAACTCTAGACCGACGCGTTAGCCACTAGGCCAGCTGGCTACAATAAGATTCACGACTCACTCACCGCGAGTTCAATCCCAGCCCGTTTCATGGCTTGCCAATTTTATTCTTAATTTTTTTTTCTGTGAAATATCTTGTGTACAATTTGAACAACTTAGATCATTAATAGCTGATCCATCTTGTAAGAAAGATGACTGTAGGTGCAACTTTTATTTCACTAACAATTAAAAACCTGTATTTCACTAACAATTAAAAACCTGTATTTCACTAACAATTAAAAACCTGGAATTCTTGGATTCCATACAATAACTGATGAATATCTTCCGACTGGCTTCAAACTTTTACCGCTAGTGTGTTGTTCAAAGCATTGTTTACATTGTTACTGGCTGCATAAGTCCCAGTGTGCCAATTTTGTCTGGTTTCTGTACAGTAACTGGAGAATGCCTCTTTGGATCGACATCACACAGAGCAAAAAAGCGCTCGTATATCCTGGAGAAAGCGGTAGATTAATTTTGGGCTGTGAGGTCAGTTGGGTAATTTTCTTGAAATGGGTTTTGATGAGCGCTTATGTGTGCGCTAGTGTGTTGCTTAGAAGAAACTTCGGACTGTTGTTCGCTGAAATTTTTCGAGAGCAGAGAAATACAAAATTGGCAATTTGTTGAATACTTCACGATCTAGTTAGGTATCCCTACCTAACCGGGGGAATTAGGTATCCCCTAACCGGGGAAATTAGGTATCCCCTAACCGGGGGAATTAGGTATCCCCTAACCGGGGGAATTAGGTATCCCCTAACGGGGGGAATTAGGTATCCCCTAACCGGGGGAATTAGGTATCCCCTAACCGGGGGAATTAGGTATCCCCTAACCGGGGGAATTAGGTATCCCCTAACCGGGGGAATTAGGTATCCCCTAACCGGGGGAATTAGGTATCCCCTAACCGGGGGAATTAGGTATCCCCTAACCGGGGGAATTAGGTATTCCCCTAACTGGGGGAATTACGTATCCCCAGACAGTGAATTAGGTATCCCATTTCAGAGGCAGGTATCCTCTGACAGTGATTCAGGTATCCCAACAGGAAGAACCAATAATGATCTTCGGAATTTTTTTCCCTCCAAAGTTTATTTATACCTTCAGAATGACTCTTCCGATCGGCTCTAGATTTTCATCGCTGGTGTACAGTCACTTAGGAAAGGCTCATGTCGTTATAAAAACATGCAAAAGGAAGACGAAGAGAAAAGAGACGGAGTAAACAGGGGCGGCGAACAAATGATGGACTTCTGTTAACCTTCGTTATTATCCTGTATGTAGAAGGATCGTGAAGGTCATGAGAGCGGACAAAATAGCGAAGTCAATGAGCATCACGACGATCGTTCAAGGATGGGACATTTGCTTCTGCATAGAGGCGCTCGACAGGTGAGCGAAAAGCACCTAGACATAAACGTAATCCCTGATGATGGATGGGATCGAGTTTAGAAAGAGCTGCAGGAGAGGCCGCAGAATATATCTAGTCACCATAATCTAGCCTCGATAAAATTAGGGCTGAATGCAGTCGAAGGAGGGTTCGACGATCTGCCCCCCCCCCCCCCCACCATGAAAGGTGAGCGAGGGTTTTAAGGAGGTTCAGCCGGCTATAGCAAGTTGCTTTCAGGGAGGTAATGTGAGGTTTCCAGGACAACCGGGGATCAAACAGTAGGTTGAGAAATCTGACCGTATCACATTCAGGGATTCATGAGCCAGACAAGTACAATGGAGTATCAGGGACGATTGAACGTCTGGTGAAAGTAATTGTGTTTTAGCACTAGAAAATTTAAACCCATGACTAGTGGCTGTTACTAGGCGACAGTCAGCGCCTGCACAAGCTATAACGAAATCAATATAGTGGTGGTCAAATATTAGATGGGAGAACAGATGTCAGTTCATTTATAGCAAAGAAAAAAAGGGTGGTGCTACGGACACATCCTTGAGGAACACTCAGCGTGGACAAAGTCCGGGGAATGTCTCTCAGATAAGTTTGCAAGAAAAAATGGCAGATTGCCTAAGAGGCATAAGGAGTGAGCTTGGGCCAAGATGTTATACCTCCAAGTAGTGTCATATGCCTTGTCAAGATAAAAAAAGACTGCTATAACGGAGTGGTTACTAGCAAAGGCATTACGTAAGTATCTAAACGGAGTAAGGGGTCAATAGTAGAGCGGCCTTTACGAAAGCCATATTGACGAGGATGAGGGAGAGAGACTTGCGTGTCTCCAAATACCACATCAAACGTCTATTGACCAGACGTTCCATCACCTTGCAAACTGCACTTGTAAGAGCAATGGGACGATAGTGCGAGGCATCATGTCCTGAAGTACCTGGTTTACGAAAAAGTAGAACTATGGCAGATTTCCACAGTTTGGGAAGATTTGAAAAGACATAAGAGGACTGTAAGGGCTGACGGATGCAAATGCTGAAGCATGTAAATATGAATGCTATCAGGCCCAGCTGCCGATGATCGGCAAGCGGAAAGTGTGGACTGTAGTTCTTAAAGTGTAAAAGGTATATTATAGGGCTCTTCTCTGCTAGAAGAAGAGTCTAAGGGCAGTAACTCTCTGGCAGGCTTGGAGAAAAGAAACGAGGGGTATAGATGGAACCCTTTAGAGATACGGACAAAATGATTTCCGATTTCCGTGGCAATGTCAAGAGGGTTTGCAACTCTGACACCGGCAACCTGGAGAATGGGAGCAGAGTCTGGACTCTGGAGAGAACTTGCCACTCAGTTTCCGCACATTTTTTCCAAACTGCACTCATTGAGGAAGCAGAAGTAATGGTAGAAACATAATCTTGCCAGCAAGTGCGTTTAGCTTCACGGATGACATGTCGGGCGACCGCTCTCGGCCCATGCAGCACGTTTCAAACGTACTGCACGAACACAAGCAGGAGACCACCAAGGCATGCATTTCTGAGAATGCTTGCTCGAGGTTTGAGGTATAGAATGTAAAGCTGCGATTAAAACTGAGGTGGAAAATAAGTAGCAGCTCATCAGTAGAGGACGAAGAAAGGTCCTCAATAAAAGCAGTTTGGGGCGAGTACAGATCCCAGTTCGCGCCTTCAAATTGCCAACGTGGGTTTCAAGGAGGGTGAGAATATGAATGGGAAGTATGGAGGATAGGAAAATGATCGCGGTCATGTACATCTGGGAGCACAGACCAGGTAGTCAAGTGCAGTTGACGCGGAACAAATAGAGATATCAGTACAAGAGAGAGATTGAGTGCGAGGGTCAAAATGGGTAAGAGTACCAGTATTTAAAACATGGAGGGGAAGAGAAGTGAGAAGAGCTTCTAACTGATCGCTTTTGAACATTCTCCACCAGTGGTTTTCGTGCAAATGAAGGTTTGCATTGATTTTAGTCAGTGTAAGTTTTAATTTGCCAATTTTATTAAACAAAATGGTTTCTATGGAATAACTGAAGAATGCATTTTCTAATCGGCTTCAAACCTTAATTATTATTATTATTATAATAAAAGGAAGCGCTAAACCTACCAGGGTACCTTGGACTGTGCTTCCGCCAGTTTGCCAGCTTTAGTAAAGAAACTGGGAAAACTAAAGTATTGGTTTTCTTTCAGTGACCAATACATGAGAATAGCACATTGACTTTAGAGTTATAACTTGTGGTTCCAAATGGCTAATTTTATTAAACATTTGAAATTGCAGCTTTTGAGAGGCATGCTGGAATATTTTTCCGAGTTTTGAGTGTTGTAATAGTCGTGATGACACTACCGACACGGGACTTTTTCGACGACCTGTTTATATAATTCCTGTAGTGGCAGTGAGGTGGCGGTGGGAGTATAAGTAAAGTTAATTACTTTATATTGTTATTTAGAATTAAAAAAATATCCCAGCTATATTTATTACATGAAGCACTAAACCCGTGTATCTCCCATGTGGAGGCTCGATCCTAAGTCATGTAAGCGCAAGACAGACTGTTACCTAACTCTACTCACTAAATTTCTAAATTTAGAATCATTCCTAATCTAATCAAGGTTAGAAGTTTGATTCTAGGTTAGGTTGGTTTATAATTTTGTTTCCCATAGGTTCAAAATATAATTGTCTCCATGACTAAACTCTCTCAATATTAGAGAACTGATATGCTAAGTTATCGCTAAGCTTAGAACACTAGAACATCGAATGGATAACAGGATCACCTGGATGTTAGTGTGATCCTATATTTGCAATTGTCCCTTCAAGGGGGGGGTGCCTTGATGTTACTGAAGGGCTCTTGATCCAAAGAATTTGAACCACCCTACCCTTCCTCAGATCAAACTTGATTATGTTCCATTCCTTAGGAGCTGTATGATCCCTACTTTTACAGCGCTTCCCCGTGAATATAATAGTAATAATAATTCTACAAGTTACAATAACATTGTTTTACATATGCAAGGGTTTTCTGGTGTAGCTCCATTTCCTTGGCTCCAGAGCCCTGCATCATCAAGACCCCCATCCCGCCAAGCCGGGTGCTGGAGTATCTCTGGAGGCTTTAGATGAAGAGTGACGGGGCATTATGTAAACTCTTTATCGTAATTAAAACCTCATTAGGCTCACCAGATTCTGAATGTAACGTTAATTAGCTTCCCCAATGTAATTGGAGATTTTTTTCTTACCGCGCGGTCAGTGTAGTAAATGGCTAGCCAATGAGAGTTGAGGTGGGAGGAGCTACGGGTTGTCCACTAGTCACGGACGTCGCAAGCATAACTCTGGTAATAGTTTCTTGTAGCATGACATAAATTCATTCCTCTAAGCAAGGAATTGAAAGAATGCAAAATGTAATCATTTAGTAGTTGGAAAAAAAATGTTTAAAATTTGGCGAAGGGGACGAGGTGGCACCTTGAGGCGGCAGCGGCACTGGGCACAAGAGCAGGCGGAGTATGTAGAGGTGCGTGAGGCCAGCCACACTAACAGCAGCAGCAGCAGCAGGCACCAGTTACTGGCGGGACCTTCACCATAGCACACTACACTCACTACTCGTCCGCCCACCCACCACCACCTCGGTACACACCACCACATACATCTCGTCACGATCCGTGTGCATCTCGCCACAGATTCTCGGCATAATTTCTCCGCTGATTACTATTCTTCGCATAGGACAACACTGGTCAAAGCTGTGGTGGCAGTTATAGTTTTCTGGTGTTGGAGTCACTTAAGTGAGTCTCCCGACCCTGGTAATTCCTTAGGTACATGACGGAAGAGTCGTGGCCGCCCACTGTGACCGCCGCCACCCACACACCCTCAAAAAACTCGTTTTCCTTATCTCTGCTATTCCTTAAACTCTTGATGAACTGAGGTAAAAAATACACGTGTTTTATGCTGATGCAGATTAACTAGCTATACTTAAACTACCCTGGTGGTCACAAGGGCAAGATACTGGTGAAGTCCCAAAAGCAAGATACGTGAATAAGTTAAGTGAGAGCCTAGTCCGAGAGAGGAGTCAGCGTAGCTACTTGAAGAACACCCAGCATTACGATGGACACGACAGCAGCAGCGCTGGTGTACGATGCGGGTGTCGCCAACGACAGCATCAAGGACGCCCATGGTGGGCTGGACACCAACACCTCCGTCGGGGAGGGCGCCCCTATCATCCACTACCCCAGGTCCGCCACCGTCTTCGCCGCCGTCGCCAGTATTATCTTCATCATCGTTGGCATCGTGGGTGAGTATTAAGTAATTTGTCATCCGAGACCAATAAATCACCGTGAGTAGAACAATTCCCAACTAATCCACGAATTCAAAACGAAAATTGGACGACGTTTCAGTCCATCCTGGAGCACCATGAAGTGGTAACTTTATAATGGTCCAGGATGGTAATTTTTCATTTCCAATTAGTGGGTTGCAAATTGTCAACTAATCACGTTAAACAATTTATAAATAATTATCCAGAGTATCTACCTGGAGTCTACCTGGAGGGCATTCCGGGGATCGAAGTCCCCGCGGCCCGGTGTATGACAAGGCCTCCCGGTGGATCAGGGCCTGATCAACAAGGCTGTTACTGCTGGCTGCACGTAGTCCAACGTACGAACCACAGCCCGGCTGATCAGGCACTGACTTTAGGTATCTGTCCAGTTGGATTTATTTGCATTCCTGGATTGCCAGATTGATTTTAAAATCTTATTTTTTTACGAGTTCAACACCGCTGGGACTGGCTCATAACTAGGTTATCACAGCCTCACATAGGCTACGAGCGACATATTTCGACATTCCATGGGTTTCCGGTTCCGGAAATAGATATCACTATCCTATATAAATGTGTATGTAATATTTTTTACACAGTTGAATTTAAAGGCTAAGAGCTGTTATCCTATCTTTAAAGTCCAGTTTTATCTAAGGATACACTCCCAAAATGCCTGCCTGGGAATCTAAGCTAGGTCCCAGACCACATTTGAAAAGAGAATTCGAGGTGCTTTCTCTTTTTATTTCAGTTAAATTGTATATTAAGGCACATTTTTGTCTTGTGATTTTGTTGCATAAATCTGTATGTAAAGAACAAATTTGTATTATGTAATATAAACGAATGAAAATGGATACGGTTTTACAGACTGTTATAGATTTATTCATTGGTTTAAGAAACAATCATTATAGACACAATGGTGGTAATTTTTGTAATTTAGCCTAAGATAACAGTACGATTTACTTCCATTGTGTAAATAAGTTGGTTCAGGTGTTGCCTAAAGGTTTGCATGTGATGCAATGACCTTGTCTGGCCGGAACATTTATCCGCATTGTTGTTACTTGACTGTCCCGTCCAATCATAACTCGAGGTCATCCCGGCCATTTCTGTGGTGTAAATTTATTTAGGTACAGGTACACATAAGTACAATTATCATACATAATAACATGTGTAAATGACGTAGGATAACCCAAAAAAAGTCAGTGACTTATTTCAATTGGGGTCTTTGTAAGGTGGCATTCTACTTACACTGTGGTAATGATTTCTGGTACCAGTCCATGTGACCTTGTCTCAGGAGAATCCTAGACTGATGCAGTGTGTTTATTTGTCTCCTGATATCTTGGGGAAATTACAAGCATTTAGGTTTTCCTGCAGCTTTTGTACCTCGTAGCACAGTGAGAGCCCATTTGACTTGACAACCGAAAGGAACCAGGTCGAACCCTAGAAGTATATAAGAATGGATGGGTGTGAATTGGACCTGCCTAGCATGGACCAGTAGGCCTGCTGCAGTATTAACGTTCTTACTAGGGATGTATCGGATGTGAAAATGTAGATATCTGCGGATGTGTATACGGATGTCTTGCTCATTCTGCGGATGTAAGAAATTGTGCGGATGTTCCGTGGATGCGGATATCCGATACGGTTGAAAAATTATTCATTGAAAACAAGCCACATTACTTGGGTTTAGCGAGTTATCCTGGAATATTAACACTAACTGGAGTAAAGTTTCTGTACTACAGTGCTACTCTCTGACCCCGGGTTCGAACCCCACCCGTGGTATGGTTTGTAATCGTGTCATTACGATTTCGTGAGTCAGTTACCCAGGATGTGATTAGGATATTGAAGTCGAACGCAGTATCTTCATCACTACCTAGTAGTGCTCCATCTGTTTTTAAATGGGATTAAACGTAACTCTGGTAATGCAGCAGATGTGGAAAAAGACACTTATGTACAGTTCAAAATATTTATTATAGGACATGTTTCAACACGAATGGCTTCTTCAGACCGAAGTCACTCGTGGCGAAACGTTTTCTATAATGTCCTGAAGTGTACATAAGTGTCTTTTTCCACATCTTGTTGGTATCACCATATCGTTTCTCAATCCAGCGGATGCTTAATCCGCTGTTAATGGGTCATCATTTGACTAATGCCCGTGTCATCTGGCACTTTAACTAATGAGAAATAAGGCACCATCTCCATCAAGTTTGTGATCATAGTTCTCGCTGGCTTTTTAATTTGCTTTAGCTTATGTTTTATGGCCTTCGCAGCCTCGCGAGTGTAGTTGAAGGCAACACCACAGCAGCTTGATATACAATTGATTACCCTCAGACTCTGCCTTTAGTAGCTTTTGGAGAAGTTATAGTGCAGTATTGAATAAGTGGATACACTCAGAAGTTATTCAGTCAGTTGAAATAAACCCCTACGAGTAAAGTTGTATTTGAGTGGAACAAATGCTTAATAGTATCATGAAAGTAAGAACTATGGGTAACTTTGGAAAAAGGTCAGACATGAGTGGGAATGGTTGAGAGAGTTGGACCTGTGCTTACCTTGGACCAATAGGCCTACTGCGGTATTCCTCTCAATTCTCGTGTCAAATTCAGTAGCCAACCCGGGTTCTGTTTACTGGGTGGGCGAGTGTACCTTATTGAGCTTCGAACAGTGTAAATGAATACAAAGGTCAGGGTTAGTAGTGCCGTGTCTTGCGATAGTACAATACATTCTTGTACCGGATAAACGTTCAGAAATCAGTGTTCATTGGCCAACTCATTGACAAGACGTATTGCTGCCAGTTTTTGTAATATGCTTATTTGTGGTTAAATATGTTATTGTAGGTTTAGGTAACCCAAAATCTAAATTCTGTCACTCAGGCTTTACCTGTGACCTGTTTCGAGAGTTTTCCTACTTTCTCGGCCCGGCCCTGGGCCAGGCCTCCAAGTTGCCTGGTTGACCAGGCTGTTGCTGTTATCGGCCTGGTTGATCTGGCACACTGCAGGGGTAGTGATTCAGTTGAAAATAAAGAAAATATCATTCAAGAAAATGACGTTGAGCACTATAAAAAAATGAGAGTAAATGAAAATGGATTGCAACTTGGGTGGGTGAGGGAGGTTCCGCCAGTATGGATGGGTGGTTGAGGCGTTCCACCCACCAGCACCATTACGTAGCCCAGGCAAGCTTCCGGCACGTGCATTAAACAACTCCTGTCCCATTACCTCCCATTCCCAGGCTCCTGCCACCCCGGGATCACCATTACCAGGCTGCTTTCGTACCAGAACCGCCGCCACTAATATTACAGTCATGACGCTCTGTCTACTGACTTGAAAGGCTGTCTTCGTAACAGCTGTGTTTGCCAAGTGTTTTCGTCTAAAAATGGAGTTCATTACAACGTATGAGTGTATTAATAGCAACATGCTTATGATTCTGTCTTACCTTTATACAGTTATTAGTATTGTCCTGAAGATTGGCTGCAATAATATTTTATATATATAAAATAGGTTAGATAAATACATGAGTGGTTGTGAGTTGGACCTGACTAGCTTGTGCTACTAGGTCAGATGCCGTGCTCCTCCCTTAAGTGAATGTGACTGACCTGAACAGGTCAAGGAATTGGCTTAAGTCGGTGGGAGAATTGGACCTGCCTCGCATGGGCCAGTAGGCCTGCAGCAGTGTTCCTTCTTTCTTATTTTCTTATGTAGCTTCATAGTATATGGTAGTGTGTAATTCTTTCCTTCTTTTATTGAAGCATATTTCCTCATTTAGGAGACCCGGTTTTATTGGTACTTTTGTAATACCCTGGGTATATACCCTTCCTCTCCTACCCTGATTATCAGCACCACCTTCCACGGATATCAGGATCACCTACCCTGGGTATCAACACCCCTATCATCCACCCTGGGTATCAACACCCCTATCATCCACTCTGGGTATCAACACCCCTATCATCCACCCTGGGTATCAACACCCCAATCATCCACCCTGGGTATCAACACCCCTATCATCCACCCTGGGTATCAACACCCCTATCATCCACCCTGGGTATCAACACCCCTATCATCCACCCTGGGTATCAACACCCCTATCATCCACCCTGGTATCAACACCCCTATCATCCACCCTGGGTATCAACACCCCTATCATCCACCCTGGGTATCAACACCCCTATCATCCACCCTGGGTATCAACACCCCTATCATCCACCCTGGGTATCAACACCCCTATCATCCACCCTGGGTATCAACACCCTATCATCCACCCTGGGTATCAACACCCTATCATCCACCCTGGGTATCAACACCCCTATCATCCACCCTGGGTATCAACACCCCTATCATCCACCCTGGGTATCAACACCCCTATCATCTACCCTGGGTAGATATCAACACCCCTATCATCTACCCTGGGTGTCAGTACAAGTATATTACATAGGGATTCAGTAACATTACTGACATGGGTATCAACACCCCATCCATCTACCCTGGGTATCAACACCCCCATCCATCTACCCTGGGTATCAACACCCCATTCCATCTACCCTGGGTATCAACACCCCCATCCATCTACCCTGGGTATCAACACCCCCATCCATCTACCCTGGGTATCAACACCCCATCCATCTACCCTGGGTATCAACACCCCCATCCATCTACCCTGGGTATCAACACCCCCATCCATCTACCCTGGTATCAACACCCCCATCCATCTACCCTGGGTATCAACACCCCCATCCATCTACCCTGGGTATCAACACCCCCATCCATCTACCCTGGGTATCAACACCCCCATCCATCTACCCTGTGTATCAACACCCCATCCATCTACCCTGGGTATCAACACCCCCATCCATCTACCCTGGGTATCAACACCCCATCCATCTACCCTGGGTATCAACACCCCATCCATCTACCCTGGGTATCAACACCCCATCCATCTACCCTGGGTATCATCTATCCTGGATATCAACACCCCTATCATCTACCCTGGGTATCAACACCCTATCATCTACCCTGGGTATCAACACCCCATCCATCTACCCTGGGTATCAACACCCCATCCATCTACCCTGGGTATCATCTATCCTGGATATCAACACCCCATCATCTACCCTGGGTATCAACACCCCCATCATCTACCCTGGGTATCAACATCCCCATCATCTACCCTGGGTATCAACATCCCCATCATCTACCCTGGGTATCAACATCCCCATCATCTACCCTGGGTATCAACATCCCCATCATCTACCCTGGGTATCAACACCCATCCCTCTACCCTGGGTATCAACACCCCATCATCTACCCTGGGTATCAACACCCCATCATCTACCCTGGTATACATCTATCCTGGATATCAACACCCTATCATCTACCCTGGGTATCAACACCCCATCATCTACCCTGGTATCAACACCCCATCCATCTACCCTGGGTATCAACACCCCATCATCTACCCTGGGATAACACCATCATCTACCCTGGGTATCAACACCCCATATCCTCTACCCTGGCATCATCTACCTGGTATCAACACCCCATCATCTACCCTGGGTATCAACACCCATCATCTACCCTGGGTATCAACACCCCCATCATCTACCCTGGGTATCAACACCCCATCATCTACCCTGGGTATCAACACCCCCATCATCTACCCTGGGTATCAACACCCCCATCATCTACCCTGGGTATCAACACCCCATCATCTACCCTGGGTATCAACACCCCCATCATCTACCCTGGGTATCAACACCCCCATCATCTACCCTGGGTATCAACACCCCCATCATCTACCCTGGGTATCAACACCCCATCATCTACCCTGGATCAACACCCCATCATCTACCCTGGGTATCAACACCCCATCATCTACCCTGGGTATCAACACCCCATCATCTACCCTGGGTATCAACACCCCATCATCTACCCTGGGTATCAACACCCCATCATCTACCCTGGGTATCAACACCCCATCATCTACCCTGGGTATCAACACCCCATCATCTACCCTGGTATCAACACCCCATCATCTACCCTGGGTATCAACACCCCATCATCTACCCTGGGTATCAACACCCCATCATCTACCCTGGGTATCAACACCCCATCATCTACCCTGGGTATCAACACCCCATCATCTACCCTGGTATCAACACCATCATCTCCCTGGGTATCAACACCCCCATCATCTACCCTGGGTATCAACACCCCATCTTCTACCCTGGGTATCAACACCCATCATCTACCCTGGGTATCAACACCCCCATCGTCTACCCTGGGTATCAACACCCCCATCGTCTACCCTGGGTATCAACACCCCATATCTCCTGGGACAACACCCATCGTCTACCCTGGGTATCAACACCCCATCGTCTACCCTGGGTATCAACACCCCCATCTACCCTAGGTATCAACACCCCATCGTCTACCCTGGTATCAACACCCCCATCATCTACCCTGACAACATCCCCATCATCTACCCTGGGTATCAACATCCCCTATCTCTACCCTGGGTATCAACATCCCATCGTCTACCCTGGGTATCAACACTCCCATCGTCTACCTGGGTATCACACCCCATCTCTACCCTGGGTATCAACACCCCATCTCTACCCTGATACCCATCATCTACCTGGTATCAACACCATCATCTACCCTGGGTATCAACATCCATCATCTACCCTGGTATCAACATCCCCATCATCTACCCTGGGTATCAACATCCCATCATCTACCCTGACAACATCCCCATCATCTACCCTGGGTATCAACATCCATCATCTACCCTGGGTACAACATCCCATCATCTACCCTGGGTACAACATCCCCTCATTCCCTGGGTATCAATCCATCACTACCTGTACAACATCCCCATCATCTACCCTGGGTATCAACATCCCCATCATCTACCCTGGGTATCAACATCCCCATCATCTACCCTGGGTATCAACATCCCCATCTCTACCTGGGATCAACATCCCCATCATCTACCCTGGGATACATCCATCATCTACCCTGGGTATCAACTCCCATCATCTACCTGGGTACAACATCCATCATCTACCCTGGTACAACATCCCATCATTACCTGGGTACAACATCCCATCATCTACCCTGACAACATCCCCATCATCTACCCTGGATAACACACTTTACTCCTACCTGCACCCACTGCTCTACCTGGGTACAACCCTCTCACCTGGTACCACTACCCGCCCTGTCACTTGGGTACCACTACCCCTCCCTCTAACCTGGGTACCACTACCCTCCTCTAACTGTACCTTCCCTCTCAACCTGCGTACCACTATCCCCACCCCCTCTAACCTGGGTACCACTATCCCCACCCCCTCTAACCTGGGTACCACTATCCCCTCCCCCTCTAACCTGGGTACCACTATCCTCCTCTAACCTGGGACCACTATCCCCCTAACCTGGTCCACTACCTCCTCTAACCAGGGTCCACTCCTCTCCCTCTAACCTGGGTACCACTATCCTCTCCCTCTAACCTGGGTACCACTATCCCTCCCTCTAACCTGGGTCCACTATCCCTCCTCTAACCTGGGTACCACTATCCCTCCCTCTAACCTGGGTACCACTATCCCTCCCTCAACCTGGGTCACTATCCTCCCTCTAACCTGGGTACCACTATCCCTCCCTCTAACCTGGGAACCACTATCCCTCCCTCTAACCTGGGTCACTCCCTCCTCTATCCTGGGTACCACTACCCCTCCCTCTAACCTGGGTACCACTACCCTCTCCCCCTCTATCCTGGGACCACTTCCTCTCCCCTCTATCCTGGGCACCACTACCCCTCCCCTCTAACCTGGGTACCACTACCCCTCCCTCTAACCTGGGTACCACTACCTCTCCTCTATCCTGGTCCACTTCCCTCTCCCTCTATCCTGGGACCACTACCCTCTCCTCTAACCTGGGTACCACTACCCTTCCCCTCTAACCTGGGTACCACTACCCTTCCCCTCTAACCTGGGTACCACTATCCCTCCTCAACCTGGGAACACTATCCCTCTAACTGGTACCATATCCTCCCTCTAACCTGGGTATCAATATACCCTTTCTCCCTTGACCATTTCCCCCTGGCCACTCTTTAGGCTTATAGTATCCCGTAAATACCCCTTTACCAGACCGCTTAAACCATACTCCATCTCCCCTTTCCCACACCGTACACGTCCCTCCCTCCCTCACGCTGTGTAATTCTCTCCTCCACCGTGTACATCCCTCCCACACACCATGTACTTCCTCTCATCTCGTGTAATTCCTTTCCTATACATCGTGTACTTCATTCCACGATCGTTCCACCTCTTGTGCTTTTCTCGCACCGAGCAGTTTCTTCACTTAATGTACTTCCCTTCCCTCCCTGCTTAGTGTACTTCCCTTCCCTCCCTGCTTAGTGTACTTCCCTTCCCTCCCTGCTTAGTGTACTTCCCTTCCCTCCCTGCTTAGTGTACTTCCCTTCCCTCCCTGCGTAGTGTACTTCCCTTCCCTCCCTGCTTAGTGTACTTCCCTTCTCATTGTACTTCTTTAATATAATTCTCCCCCACACAATGTATTTTTGACCCTCACGCGCCGTGTATGTTCCTAACACATCTCTTGTACTTCCTTCCCTTACAGTGTTTACAGTGTGTACTTCCTCTCAGATACACTGTACTTCCCTCCCTCTACACTGTACTTCCCTCCCTTCTATACACTACTTCCCTCCTATACATTGTATACTTTCCTCTCTCGTATCCTCCCTTATGTCGCTACTTCCTAGTGTTTCCCTCGTGTATCCAACCCCCACGTGTCCCACCCTCGTGTGTCTCCCTCGCTGTTTAAGACTGTGAGGCACAACACAAGCTGCTGAGTTATTTGATACATTGTGAGAGATGTTATCATGTGTCACTTGTCTTGTTTTACTTCTGCATCTACCCCTCTCCCTTCCTTCACCCTCTCCCTCCTTCCCTTCTCGCTTCTCTCCTTGACCCTTACACATTTCCTTCTCTCTAAAAATTTCAATCTTTATTCCTAGGGCTTTAGGCCTAAAACATCAATATGTGCTACTTTATATTAGGGAAAGTATTCTACTCGTTTTGGTGTCAACTTCACCCATAAATTACTAATTACTGTGAAATGGGACTTCCCATTGCTATACCAAACATTTGTATGTATACCTCATTAAACACAAACATTATATCAACACAGTCGAAACAGGTTGACGATGGTGGACACAGTAGGATGGTATATTTGCATTTTTTTTAACTTGTATATTGCTCTGTTGTGTAGCACTACTTGCTACAAGGTGGTTTATGTAGATACTGAATTTGAAGGAGTCCATCTTTGACCCCTGTAGAATGCAAATTTGATTAAATATCGTGTGCAACATTTTTTTTCTGTCCCTTGTGTGGAAGCTTATATTCTGCATCTCCAAAGTGGTAAGGAGGTTCTTCACACCCCTTGGTAATTTAAGTGAGTTTCAGAGGCATCAATCTTTAAGTTGTCACTTTAGCAGCATTTACTAATTAGTTTTTTCAGGAGCAATTAAGAAATCGTTCCTTACCTCTGACACTTCCATGGGCGTCTAGGCTGATAGGTTTTGTGTATGTGTGTTAGTTACCATTTTGTGTGTATGTGCGCGCGCGCGAGCTCACCGAGTTGTGTGCAGGGGTCGAATTTCCGTTCCTGGACCTGTCGAAATAATTACATGTGAACACAAGAGGCTTGGCAGACAGTGCACGATACCTCCGGTGAAGAGCAATGGAACCGATAAGTACACCGAGAGAGAACTCAATAAGTGTAAAGGGACCTCGACTCGACACTCCCATCCTTCATGCATAAGGGAGATTACCAACAGGCCTGTGCTTGTCTTCAAGAGGGAACTCTACTGATTCCTCAAATCAGTTCCTAATGAGCCGGGCTGTGGGGGCGGGAACCAACAGCCTAATCGATCAGGCCATTGACCAGGCTGCGGGAGAGTTGACCTCAAGAAGCGACTACAAAGACACGTCTGTATGAAATGCAGCTCTAACTTTATGGCCAGCAGTGCTAAGGGAGCAGGTGGCAAATGCAACTTCCCTCTTCACCCCCCCCACCCACGCACAACTGGAGTTGAGACTGAGTTATGAGGAAACTAAAGGAACTGAACCTAACAACTGTAGGAGAAAGATTAAGGGAAACATGATTACGATATACAAGTTTTTCCAAGGATTTGACAGAGCAGATAGGAAGAGACTTGTGAAGTACAAGGCATAGGGACAAGGGGGGTCACAGGAAAGCAAAAGAGAGATGGAGACACTTGTTTAGTCTCAGGGTACTAAACACGTGGAATGAGGTAGCATGCTGAGACTGAAGAAGTATTTCCTTGAAACTCTGTGGCTCATCTGTGTCTTCAGCTTCCCACTGTGACCCCTTGTCCCTATGCCTTATACTTCAGTCTCTTCCTATCTGCGTTGTCAAATCCTTGGAATAACTTGTATGTTGTAATTAGGTCTTCCCTAGTCTTTCTAAAATTCTTAGGGTCAGTTCCTTTAAGCTCTCATAACTCAATCTCAACTCCAGTTGAGTGTGTGGAAGGGGCGGGGACGGGGTTGTATTTACCACCTGCTTCCCAAGCACTGCTGGTCATGAAGCTGGAGCTGCATTTCATACAGGCGTATCTCTGTAGTGTAGTTCCTCTTGGTTGTGGCATGTGACTGCCGCACTGTTAAGGCTATTATTAGTCTTCAAGTACAACACTGGCCTCAAGTCACTTGAAGAGTATTACATTTGTTTAGATGTTTGACTGTCATATGTTTAATAGGAAGCAGACAGAGAGACACCTGCTAGCTCACGCACTCACGGAGGCACTCACTGAGACTTCATTCATGTGCAGACGAAACCCATACCCCTCAACTGATGAGACTGCTGGAGGGTGAGGGAGGACCAGACCATGGAGTGTTGGAGGTTCACCACCACCACCTGCTCCAGATCCTCCCACACTGCTATCAACAGTATGTCTCACTACCAGACTGAGTTGGTAGAACCTGTCTGACTAAGACATGTCTTGAAGTGCCATTGCTTATCTTGAAGTATTTCCAGGAATCATCTCTGAATTTTGTCAGATAGCTTCGCTTTGAATTGATACTGTCTAGAGAACCTTCACTTGCGAAGCTAGTGTTAGATTCCTTGTGTCGGGGGATGAAGTCCTCACTTGTCTGTGCAAGGAGTTCACTTGTATATGGTCGTCATTTCACTCAAGCACTGGAAGACATTACTGTATCATGCACACGTCTAAGCCAGGAACATATATATAAACAAATGATACAGTGAAGAGAAACCATCTTCTGAAGATTTCGCCTCAACGACCCACCAATGTTGATCTGCTTTATTAGTTCTGGAGACCGTTGACCCAGATTCCTAAATTGTAAAGGAAATGATACACGAATGAGAACTGCATACACTTAAGGACGTCCTTAGCGGATACGTTCCCGGTTCTAAGACTTGGGTTATTTGTAGTGACCAAGATCCCAGGATTGAAATGTATATAATATAATGTCCTAAGTGTGTGTCCTTTCATCCACATTGTAGGTATCGTTTCGCCCTCTTAAGTTCAGAACTGAAACGTTGACAGAAACACACTGAAGTACAGATAAGTGCATGTTGAATGTAAGTAGTTTACAAGTCTTGCCTGCCGTCTTACGTGTTATGCTTGCACTAATGAATTAGCAAAAGCTTCGATGAGTCTGCATATATTTATTTTTGAGTTTGCACCACCAGTAATGTCGACCAGAGCAAATGTAAACATTGCATTATTACCTACACGAATGTAAGAAAAATCCAAGTAGTTAGGGATTGGTGCTACCACCACCATCACTGCTATCACCACCATCACTGCTATCACCACCATCACTGCTATCACCACCATCACTGCTATCACCACCATCACTGCTATCTCCACCATCACTGCTATCTCCACCATCACTGCTATCTCCACCATCACTGCTATCTCCACCATCACTGCTATCTCCACCACCACTGCCGCCGCCACCACCACTGCTACCACCACCACCACTGCTACCACCACCACCACCACTGCAACTACCGCCACCACCACTGCAACTACCGCCACCACCACTGCTACTACCACCACCACCACTGCTACTACCACCACCACTGCTACTACCACCACCACCACCACTGCTACTACCACCACCACTGCTACTACCACCACCACCACTGCAACTATCGCCACCACCACTGCAACTATCGCCACCACCACTGCTACTACCACAACCACCACTGCTACTACCACCACCACCACCACTGCAACTATCGCCACCACCACTTCTACTACCACCACCACCACCACCACCACTGCAACTATCGCCACCACCACTGCTACTACCACCACCACTGCTACTACCACCATCACTGCTACTACCACCACCACTGCTACCACCACCACCACTGCAACTATCGCCACCACCACTTCTACTACCACCACAACCACCATTACTGATACTACCACAACCACCATTACTGATACTACCACTACCACCATTACTGATACTACCACCACCACCACTACTACTGATACTACCACCACCACCACTACTACTGATACTACCACCACCACTACTACTGATACTACCACCACCACCACCACCACTACTACTGATACTACCACCACCACTACTGATACTACCACCACCACTACTGATACTACCACCACCACCACCACTACTGATACTACCACCACCACCACTACTACTGATACTACCACCACTACCACTACTACTGATACTACCACCACCACCACTACTACTGATACTACCACCACCACCACTACTACTGATACTACCACCACTGCTACCACCATCACTGCTACCACCATCACTGCTACCACCATCACTGTTACCACCACTACTGCTACCACCATCACTGTTACCACCACTACTGCTACCACCACCACTACTACTGCTACCACCACCACTGCTACCACTACTACCACCAGTGGACGTCCGGGCTCACATTAGACGCATCCTCCAGCGTCCCACCTCACAAAATACAGCGTATTTGTTTTGTAGGATCTTCTGTCTCTGCTGTTCCTGCTACTATAAGAAAGTTTAGCCTCTGCTGTACCTGCTATGTCAAGTGGGTGGCTGCTGCCCGTGCTGTGTCAGGGGGACGGCTGCTGCCCGTGCTGTGTCAGGGGGACGGCTGCTGCCCGTGCTGTGTAAAGTGGGTATCTGCTGCCCGTGCTGTGTCAGTTTAACGTCTTCTATTTACAAATATATTAAGAGAAAAGAGATTATCATAGATAAGTGGGAGACCTGTGAGGGGTTATGCAGCGTCTGGGGAATGAGAAGTATTCTGGTTTAAAGTAAGAATATGAAGGGCAGCTTCAGTTCTTGAACTAAGCTTCTTATTAGTGTCGGAGAGGAGCACTAAACCTTTAGAGGCCATAAAGCGCAGCGACCTTAAATCAAGAACCCTTCACCTTGACAAGAAAAGACGAGAGAAGGAACTCTTAAATCACTTTACAGAAACAGAGGTTCAAAAAGAGGGTTAGAAAGGTCAATAGAATCAGAGTCTTTACTCGTCTATAACTCTACTCCAAAACAACTGCCTTCATCTATCTTTTAAATTTGAGTTTATTCAGCTTAAATCAGTTGCGAATCTGTCATGGTTAGATATTTTCAGCACATTATTTATATCCCCTTTATTTCTGCTTGTTCCTTTTGCACACCTCAGTCATGTCCATACAAAGTGTTCTAACTCTTCTCTACAATGTCCACGCCCCACCATGCCTCAACCCCCCACCCCCACCTCCGCCTCACCATGGTTCCGCCCCATCTCACTTGATTGTTAAAATTCTCTATATATATAACAAAATTATGCTGTTGGTTAAGGTTTCCCACGACACACACTACTCCACCTTCCATCTCGCCCCACCAAAAAATCAAACCCCCGTTTTTTTTTTCCTTTCGGTTGTGAACCAAACGCAGTGAAGTAACCCGTGGTAGTACTCGTGCCACACGAAAATGCTTTCACATTAACCTTATGTTGGCAGTGATTCTGCAAGAGCCTTTGACAAGTCATCCATTGAGGAGACGGTAAATCTCCAAGAAGATATAAACCAAGTTTTCCAATGGGCAACGGAGAACAATATGATGTTCAATGAGGACAAATTTCAACTACTCCGTTATGGAAAATTGGAGGAAATAATAGCTAGGACTGAGTATACTACAAACTCTAATCACACAATAGAGCGGAAAAGTAATGTGAAGGACCTGGGAGTGGTAATGTCAGAAGATCTAATCTTCAAGGATCACAACAGTGTCACTATCACTTCTGCGAGGAAAATGATATGATGGATAATGAGAACCTTCAAAACAAGGGATGCCAAACCAGTGATGATTTTTTTAAATCACTTATTCTATCTAGGCTGGAATACTGTTGCACACTAACAGCCCCATTTAATGCAGGTGAAATTGCAGATCTGGAGAATGTACAGAGAACCTTTACTGTACATATAAGTTTTGTCAAACACCTTATTACTGGGAACGATTGTATTCCCTTGATCTGTACTCACTGGATCGCAGGCAAGATGCATCATAATCTACTGGAAAATCCTAGAAGGACTGGTCCCAAATCTGCACACAGGAATCACTCCCTACGAAAGCAAAAGACTGGGCAGACGGTGCAACATACCCCTAATGAAAAGTAGGAGCGTCATTGGTATACTAAAAGAAAACACAATAAGCATCCGGGGCCCAAGACTATTCAACAGCCTCCCACCAGGCATAAGGGAAATTACCAGTAGACCTCTGACTGCCTTCAAGCAAGAACCGGACAGATAGCTAAAGTCAGTACCCGACCAGCAGGGCTATGGTTCGGACATTAGCCTACGTGCGGCCAGCAGTAACAGCTTGGTTAATCAGGCCCTGATCCACCGGGAGGCCTGGTCAAGGTCTGACCCCGTGAACGCCCTCATGGTAGACTCCAGGTAGGGAGGTACTACATCTGGTAGAGCCAGATGAGTGTGGGAAGTGCGTGAGGCGGTTGGTAGAATGAAAGTAAAGCAGCTAGGATAGATGGGATTAAGACAGAAATGTTAAAAGCGTAACGCTAACAGCAACAACCTGGTTGCCCAGGCACAATGAATCCGGTATCAAACTGAGGTTTGGAGAGTAAGAACAACCCTAGAAGCAGGTCGTGGGTATTTGGTTACCACCGGGAATGTCTGTCACTTATCCTAGTAAGATTATTTTCCTTGTCTTATCGGTATAAAAATGTTGGCTTATCGCTAGGTGGACTCTGATAGCGCCAGGATTCATGGAGATGCCAGCCATTAAGGTCATAACCCACAGTTCCGGCACACAACCTCCACTTCACATTAATAAACAAAGAACGGCATACCTTGAGGCATTCAACAGATTACCTAGTGTTTGTGGTGGTGCGAAGTGGCTATGGTGGTGAAGTGGTCATGATGGATATGCGGGCCAGCGGGCCGCCAGGAGCAACAGCCTGGTTGATCAGGCAAGCGCCAGATAGGCATTAATATTAGTGTAGAAATTCCCTCATCGCAATCACTGCTAGTTACGATATCCCCATTAAACATTAGCTGCAGTGGGTCACCTTATTACCCGAGTTGACAAGCTCTAAGCTTGTCAACAAAACCACGGTGACAAATGGTTTTAAAAAAGCACGGTACATAATGATTACTGTAGGTGGCGTAGCCGTACTCGCGTTTCCAGTTAGGACTGTAGGTGAAAACAGAGACTGAGGGAGGGATAGAGACGTAATACATATCTTGAAAGTACTTTAGAGCCTTGTCCCAAATCTGCACACAACATACTGGTGTGACAGAGATGGGAGGTAGTGCAAAATAAACCCAGTGAAAACAGGAATGCAATGGGCACAATACGGGAACACTGTATCAACATCCGTGGCCCCAGACTATTGAACATCATACTAGAAGTTATCAGAAATACTGCTGGGACAAGTGTAGAAGTTTTCACCAGGTGCCAGATCAATCAGGCTCTGATGAATATGCGAGTCAGCGGGCCACCAGCAGCAACAGCCTGGTTGATCAGACGAGTACCAGACGAACCTGGCCCAAGGCCGGGCTCTGGGAGTAGAAAAACTCTCGGAACTCATCAAAGGTATATACAACGTATCGTGTGAGGTTCTCTTGGCTGCTGACCTAAGTATTGCCTTCATCAGCGCTTCATAGCAAATCATTACATCATAAGTCAGCGCAAGGAAGTGTAAGAAAAAGCTTCGTTACCTTTGTGGTTTTACCTGGAGAGAGTTCCGGGGGTCAACGCCCCCGCGGCCCGGTTATGCTTTCCTCTTGTATGTCATTTTCAGTAAATCAAGTAAAGAGGGATAACATTAAGGATCCAAGGCTTTCCAATGTCCTCTCCTCAAATACAGAGGAATTACTAACATGTTAATAAGTTTCTGCAAATTCTTGCTTATTAGCCATTCTCTGGCTCCTCAGATAACTAGCGACAAATACCAACATTTTGATTAACCAGGTCACCAACCCTAGCCAGAGACCGAGCTGAGGGGGCGATGATCCCCGGAACTATCGCCAGATCGGCGATAGTTTTACCAACCAAGAGTTTTACCAACCTTATTATATAACCAAGCCTTAATATCCAAAATAGAGGCTGCAGATTATATTGCTAAATAAACCACAAGGAATGGCAGGCAAGGCCTTCATACCAATCAACTTGCGACACACGAAACCTCCATCCCAAAGAACTGCAAGAGAAATGACTCAATTGGAGCATAACCTGGCTACCTGGCAGAAGCATGGTACAAAATGGCTAAACAGTAAAAATGACTGTCTACCACCAGGGACCTGACCAGGTGAGAGAGCACAGCTGTTCATCAGCTGTCCCCAGGCTAGCCCACCATAAACAGGGTAATTAAGTGCTGCTTGCCAGCACAATGTCACACCACCATTGATTCACTACCTTGATAGACTGCCAGGCAACACGGCCACTTGGAAATTGTCTTTTTCTTGCCACCACTTCCAAACGAGGATCAAACCAAAACAGCCGCCTCTCTAGTATTTCTAGGCTTAAATGATCAAGGAATGCTTTTGTCTTCAACTGAATATCATTCATATGATAATTCACAGCAGTAAAGAGAGCTAAGGACTCTACAAATAATAAATCATATTGGAGTGATCTTGTAATTTGAAGGTAACAACTTACCAGTGTCAGTCATCACTAAAACTCATGAAGAGCCGCTGAGCGAGTCATCATACGATCTAGACTGATGTTATGTCATTGTTCATAACAAACATACAGTCGGTCGTAAGAGGAACATGAGGATCTTGCGACAGTAACAATGTTACTGTCGCATCTGCAAGGGAAATGATAGGCGGGATAACAAGAACCTGCACTCTAAACTGGAATATTGCTGTGTTAACAGCCCAATTTAATGCAGGTTAAACTGCATAGCTTCGAAAGTGTGCAGGGAACTTTCATAGCCAGTATCAATCCCATCAAACACTTATTGGGAGTCTAACATCCCCCAGAGTGTACTCCCTGGAATACAAGCGAGAAAAATGCTCTATAATCTGTACATTGAAAAAACCAGGATTGGTTCCAAATCTTTGCATTGAAATTACTCCATAGGAGAGCGAGAAGCTCGGCAGACGGTGCAAAGTAGTGCCAGGAATATTATTACAGTACAAACTAAGCGCTAAGCCCATAAGGTCATACAGCACCGCACTCAGTCTTTTATAACGGTCTTCCTTTATATTTAAGAGGGCATAACCAACAGACCATCAGTTGTCTTCAAGAAGGAATTTGATATGTTCCTCAAGCCAGTTCCTGTTGAGCCGAGGTGCAGTGCCTACGTTGGATAGCGTGCTACCAGAACAGTGCAGGACTGATATGGGACCAGGACGCGGGGGCGATGACTCCTGGAATCTACAAGCATACAACAGGTAACAACTTAGTTGACTATGAAATAGCAGAGCTGTTTTATCAGCACAACTCAGGACAGTTGACAAAGCAAGAAGAGTGAGGTCCAACCTTGCCCAGTGTGCATATTTGTTTTTGTTAGTTTCGACAAATTCTCAGCAAGAGAGGCCCAACAAGGAGACAGACTACAGGTTAAGAGAATTACAAGAATATAAGAATCCAGAGGATGAATTACAAGAGTGTGTTAATTAATAGTGAATGTGGAGAACATTACATTGTGGTTGCTAGAGACGAAACGTTTATAGTAAGACAGATGAGGTGGCCAGGAGTCATTGAGGTTTTAAATGTGGCAGAACGTGTAGTAACTCTAGAGAGGAAAGAAAATGTAAAGTGTGATCACACACACACACACACACACACACACACACACACACACACACACACACACACTCTCACAAAAGTCAAACATATTACAGGATAATAAATATAATTGGTTTATTACAATTGTGTAAGTTAAGTGTAAGGACGTTGAAACTAAGGTTACTAACATTTAAATGCAAGATTTTCTATAATTTAATAATGGTAATTTGTATCTGTCGTATCTGAGCTCCTCTGCAAAGACAGTGATTATGTATGAGTGTGGTGAAAGTGTTGAATGATGATGAAAGTTTTTTCTTTTTGGGGATTTTCTTTCTTTTTGGGTCACCCTGCCTCGGTGGGAGACGGCCGACTTGTTGAAGAAAGAAAAAAAAAAAAAAAAAATTTGTAGAGGTAGTGATACTCGTAGATTACGTAAACTATTGAGTGTAAGGGCAGTGATACCTGTATAATGAAATATTTGGGTTGTAATATGACTATAAACCCATGTTTATAGCCAGGTCTACCACCCACACTTATAATCTAGAGTCGCTTCCGGAGGTCACTGCCCCCACGGCCCGGTCCCAGACCAGGCTTCGTGGTTGCTAGCCTGATCGATCAAGCTGTTACTGCCCGCCGCCCGCACTTTAACGTATGCACCACAACCCGGCTGATCAGAAGCGGTTTTGAAGAATCTGTAGAGTTCCCTCCTGAAGACAGCTAGAGGTTTGTTGGTAATCCTCCTTATTCGTGAAAGTAGTGTTGAAGAGTCGTGGTCCCTTAACACTTTAGTTTCTATCGGTGCACTCATCGCTTCCCTACTTTTCATTGGAGGTATCCTGCCAAGCCTCGTGTTCATAAGTAGTTATTTCGGTGTAGGTTTCAGATCAATCCCTCCAATAACTTCTTGGTGTAGATTATAGAGTATCTTTCTTGCCTACATTCTAAGGAGTACAGTTCTAGGGACTTCAAATGCTCCTAGTAATTTAGGGGCTCACCTGCCTTGAAGGGCAGTACACAATACTCCAGCCTAAAAAGAACGAGTGACTGGTAAAGAATCATTGGCATGGCATCCCTTGTTTTGAAGGTTCTGGTTATTCAACCTATTATTTTCCTTTGCACTTGTCATACCAACATTGTTGTGCTTCTTGAACGTGAGTTCTTCTGACATTATAACTCCCAGGTGATAGTCAAGTGATGGACTACACTGCCCTCGACTTGACGTTGATTGTGTCCTGGGTAGAGATGTCGATGAGGAACCTGCGAGTCCAGATTGACTGGGGGGAGGGGGGGGGTTATGCCTTTGAGTGACACGCTCTGCATTGGTTGGTTAATTGGATTTGAAGCCTATCGACTACATTAGGACTGCACGGTAACCTCAACACCATTCAAGAATACTTTAATCCCTAATATAGGGATTAAACTAAACTCAGAGTATATACGCTGAGAGAATACACCTCTCGATGAATATATACTGTTATCTGCATAACCAAGGGATTTTCATATATACTGTCATCCAATTTTGCAAAAGTTATGCACCTTGTGGAAATATAATATTTTAAATTAGTTTAGGTTATATAAGCTCATAAAAACTTATATTTAACATCAACTGAGCAAATTGAAAACATGGCCACGACACTTCGGCCAAGCAGTGGCCAAGCAGGAGAACGTTCAGATGTGCGCATCACTGATAGTGCGAGAATGGGTCGCTGAGTGACACCTGATTGGCAGAAGCGAAGCGCCTGAGTGGGTGGGCGGGAAAGGCTGAGTGAAGGAAGTGACAATCAGGGAAGAGTGAGGGAGGGCAGGATGAAGGGAAGGGAAGCTCCCTCCGTCAGGATTTTAAGATTAAATTTTACCGACGAAGCAGCACCTCCATGTCCATCCTGTGGAGAGTAGCACAAGAACATATGGATACACAAATGGCCTAGGAACTGGGCCTCGAAAGGGGTTAACAGGAGTATATCTGGATTTATATATACAACTGTCTCATCTGCTGCAATCAAATTTAGAATATATACGTGATATGTTTGGTATATTATTTACATGGAATAAGATATCTTAACATATCACATAGGTTATTGTACTACCTCGATATTCCTCAATAAGTGGACAATAAAGTACAAAGTGTTTAAGTGACCATAAGGCTGGTCACATACTTTGTATGTGGTTTGATCATCTGCGTGTCTGCCAAACTGCCAGAAGTACATACTTGTAACCAAGCCTAAACCTGGATACTACAACATTCAGTTTGTTCACGTTGGAAGTTGCTCCATAAACGTACTTATCGAAGTTCATGTTATTTTAGCGAGTGATAGATCTATTCAGGCTTCTAACTGATTTCTATGACATTGTTTCATTATGCACTTCTCTCCTAATATCATTACCAATGTTCGACACAATATACAAAGTTATATTGTACATTTTCCCACAGGGTGCCTTCCTTGGCTAATTTATCAACTTTATCATAAAGGATAATTGTGTGATGAAATCCATAAAAAAGTTACTTTAATTAATTTTTCTCCTATATTTTTTTTTTGAGTATCTATACCTGGCTTCTCCGGTGAGCAAGTTGTTAGTCATGTTAGTCATGACATAGAATCAGTAATAATCATAGTCAAGCTCGGTATCATAAGTTAACTTTAGCGCCATTAGGTTGGCAAACAATTTAGTTTGCAGTGTAGACGCCCAGTTGTCAATTCTTATGCCTACCTCAACATAGTTGTTAGAGTTCTTATGTAGGAAGATCCTTCAACAGAAATTACGTTTGTCACTGAAGAAAATATGGGTTTTGCAAAGTCCACCATCATAAAACGTCTATGCTTACCCGCACTTCGAGAGGGGTGCCCAGGCGGTGCTTTGATGCTGGGGGACAGACTCTTGACTTCGAGGAACTGGAGCCACTCTTTCCCTCCTTGGATCAAGCTGGATTACCTCTCATTAAACAGTTGTGTGACCCTTAACTCTCTAGCGCTTCCCCAGGATGATGTGCATTTTTACCAGAGAGAATTAAATTGTCAGTGCTTTTGTGATTTCACATTCTCAGCAAGAGTGTTTCTTGAGACTGAGAGGTCATGAAAGTGCTTGGCAGTTTTAATTCCCTTTCAGAGTGGTTAAAGTGCCTACTAATATATCGCTTATTTATCTTGTTGCTTAATAAAAATGTTTTTTACCTGGCCGCTGTTACATACAGATACGCAACATAGTGCCTTGACTAGTGTTTCATATTTTTTTGTGTGTTAGCCTCTTAGGACAAGTTAATGATGCTGAATTTACATTTAGGTCCTGGCCGATCAGGACCTAACCTGAGGAACTTATCAAATTCCTTCTAGAAGACAGCTAGGGGTATGAAGGGTGATGAAAAAAATTGGTCACAACATTTATTGTTGTATTCGTTACATCCTTCTGCTCTGGAGATAGTCTACCAAGCCTCTCGCTCTTGTAAGGAGTAATTTCAGTGTGCAGATTTGGAACCAATCCCTTTTAAAAGTTCCAACTATAAATTATTTTTTTTTCTCTTGCATTACAAGGAGTACTACTCAAGAGATTTTTAGTCGTTCCTCATAACCTAGGCGTTTCTGATACAGATGGTAAAAGATTTGTCATTTCGCCTACCCTCAATGGAGTTATAAGCTTAAAATAATATTTCCGTCTAGAGAGTACAAGTGCCGTGAAGAGTATCATATTTGGCTTGGCATCTCTTGTTTTGAAGATGTTAAGTTGAAGCACGAGTAGGATGAGAAGCAGCAGCGTAGTACATTGTTCTCTGCTACCTCCTTTAATGTCAGTTGTTCCTCACAGCTCTCACATCGCCCCCGCTGCTGACCTCACCCCGCCTCACTAACTTAGAATAAAAATAAATGTTAACTTTTTGTAAATGCTTCGAACACGCAGAAAGCAATGAACTGCAGTGCGTGCGAAAACATCTCAGGTTTGTATGGGAGATTGTTTGTGTCTAGCTGTTAATGTGAATGGGGGATGGGGACTCTCCCTGGACTAGACCTCCTGGTTGTTAGACTAATCAGTAAGACTATGCTACCAGCAGGCAGTGCCATGCAAGCGCCTTAAGCACTGCCATGCTGGGCACTGTATGACTACATCATTTACCACACTCCGGGTAATACGTGCCAATACAGCACCATGCACAGGCGTGCGCATGCACATACCACGCATACTTCATACAATAAATATACTGCAAATATAACCCCGCATTAAAACTGGGTTAGTGAATCATCACGCTCCTGTTCTGAAAAAGATTTTGTTCATTCAGCGTAATACATCCCTCACAGGTGTGACTGCTCCTCTACACTACTCTCAAAATACGATCCTCCGCCATATGTAGCTGTGTTTAACAATGTAGGCTCGATCCTCCTCCCAGTGACTGAAGCCGTGACCTTCCTCACGAGAGCCGCGATTGTGACCCACCCACAGCAAGTTTTTATCCCGACAACGTTTCGCTCAGTGTTGTGCTTCGTAATGTCAGAAATCCACGCGATAAAGCTCAACGCTACGTAAAATGTTGTCAGAATAGAGACTTTTATACTGTGTGTCTACGGTATATCACACGTGGGACTGCAGTGGTGTGTAAACACTGACTAGTGACTTGATCAGACCATCTACCGGGAGGTCTGGTCTGGGACTAGGCCGCGGGGAAATGGAGGCGATAACCCCCGAAATACCTTCCAGATAGACGCAGTAGGTACCACGAGGCCGTATCTGGGACCAGTCCACGGAGGCGACTACAGGTAACCTCTAAGTATCTACAAGTAACCTAGAGGAAACCTACAAATAACCTAGAAGTAACTACAGGAAATCTAGAGATAACCTTAATTTGGCTTATGGATGGATAAGGAAATTTTGGGTTAGGAACAGAAAGATTGGAATGGATAGTAAATACATCGTTTCGCCCACTGTGTGGGCGATACGATGTTGTAAATAAGGTAAGCATTGTGTATGTCATTTACGCCATACCATACTTGGGTATGGTATGGCGTCAGCCATCATAGCATGATCGCCTGACGACGAGCATCTACTGACGATAAGTTTTGGCTGAGTACAACACGATGGAGGAGTGTCCGTCCGTCTTGACTATTACTTTGTTTACCCATTACATTACTTTGTACCGTTTATTGTGGTTATTATATTTGTAGTTAATTATTTTGTACATACTTTGTGAACTGTTGCTGACTTTCATGAAGGTTTTCGCGAAATCTCGCGACTGCTGCGTCAGCACTGTGATTGCCTCAAGTCATTTCCGGATCAGCCGGGTTGTGGTGCATATGTTGGACTGTGGGCGGCTGGCACTAACAGCTTGACCGATCAGGCTAGCAACCAGAAGGCCTGGTCTGGGACCGGGCCGCGGGGGCGGTGACTGCCGGAAACGACTACAAGTATCTTACAGGCATGACAGGGAATTCAAGAACAGGCCAACATAGTGTTCTGGACCCATGTTATCCTGAATGGCGTAGAGTAACGACTAACCCATACGTTGGATATTAGTCTTAGTACGACGTTTCGGTTTCTCTTGAACCATTATTAAATCACGATAATGGTCCTACCGAAATGTCGTCTGAAGATTGATCTTCAGTGTGTCGGTTACTTTTGCTGCAGCCAGGGCATTGTGACTTTTACCCTTCCCTGTGTAGATGTTATGATGTGTTGGAAGAGTATAGCCACACACTGCGGGTGGACCACTACTTCTGTGGGATCACTGTGACACTGAATGCCCTTTACCTCTTACCCTCTTCCCCATTAGCCCCACTCTCCCCCACCTGACAGATGACAAACCCATAATTTCTTCATTCAGCTTTTGACTGCCCTGCCAAACTGAATATTGTGAATCAAGTAAACACAGGGATTATGTGAGGACTTGGGTACCTAAGTGGTAGTGTGAGGATGTTATGCATCTTGTTTAATAAAGTAATTAGGTTTACACGCAGTGTGCAACAGACCAATTTTTTTGTTAGTGACATGTTTCCCCGTGACATTTCTGGACTGGTTTTAGGTTGTTTTTCTGTGTCGGACTGAAGCCGGACATGTTTAACTCCGGAGCGGAGGAGAGAGAGATACATAATATATACCTGAAAAGTACTCGAGGGCTTGGTCCCAAATCTGCACACTGCTATAACTTACTGGAGTGAGAGATATGGGAGGGAGCGCGAAATACACCCAGTGAGGAGCAGGGGTGCGGTGGGGACAATAAGGGAACACTGTATCAACATCCGGGGTCCCAGACTATTCAACATCTTACCAGAAGATATCAGAAACACGGCTGGAACAAGTGTAGAAGCCTTCAAGAGGAAACTGGACAAGTATCTTCACCAGGTGGAAAAATAAACACATAAGCAGTATAATGTGATCCTTTATTGACAACGTTTCGCCCACGCAGTGGGCTTTATCGAGTCACAAACAGATCTACCTGGATAAAAGAAACAAGGGTATTTATACGATTTAGTCAGGTGGAGAATGCTGGGTAAGGTGGGGAAAGCTGCATGTGACAGTCTTCAAAGTAGTGAGTTCCTTGAGGAAGAATGCTCCCTTATTGAAAAAGTTTTTTCTAAACTTCATTATCCTCATCACTCATTAGAGACTGCAGACGACGGGCATTAAACATCTTCAACACACCCAGAGAAGACACTGCCGAGAAACGATACATAGTCCTCCCCAACAACTCCATTACCAAACACGTTTCCAACATTTTTTCCAATACCTCATTCCGAATATCTACCTCCACATCCACCACCATCAAGGACATTACCAGTAACAGACAGGACAAGCTTCAATCCACTGCAGGGGTATACACAATCCCTTGTAATGACTGCAGCAAATTAAACGTCGGCGAAACATCCAGAGACCTCCAAACACGTATTTCAGAACACCAGTACGCAGGCAGATCTGACGACCCAAGAAATGCCTGTGTTCAACACCGAAATTCACACAACCATTTAATAAACTACATAAACGCAAGACTCATCGCCAGAGAAGACAACACTCAATACCGAAGAATCTTGGAATCATCACTTATTTGTATATCCAACAACTTTAACCAGAACAACGGCTTCTACAACATAGCTGAACCTATTGCCAAGAAACTTCTTCATCGCTATCCCACATAGAACTCAAGAATGGAACACTGCAGGTTCTTTAAGTTACCCGAGGTTTTAAACTATCACACTACTTTGAAGACTGTCACATGCAGCTTTCCCCACCTGACCCAGCATTCTCCACCTGACTAAATCGTATAAATACCCTTGTTTCTTTTATCCAGGTAGATCTGTTTGTGACTCGATAAAGCCCACTGCGTGGGCGAAACGTTGTCAATAAAGGATCACATTATACTGCTTATGTGTTTATCTTTCCATTGTGTCGGTATTTTATACCATTTATTTCCATCTTCACCAGGTGCCAGATCAACCAGGCTATGATGGATATGTGGGGCAGTGGACCTCCAGCAGCAACAGCCTGGTTGACCAGAAAAGTACCAGACGAGCCTAGCCCATGGCCGGGCTCCGAGAGTAGTGTGGGAGATGATGTAACTGTGGTTGTACAACATCTGATGTCTTCACTCAAGTGAATGATGTGTACCCTTGATACTGTGCTGGTCTCTCCAGCTCCAAACTGTCCTCGGGTTACTATATTAATTTTTAAACGTCATCTTGCGTGCGTGTGTGTGTGTGTGTGTGTATGTATTGGTGTTGCTCTTCGCATAGGTGTATTTGCGGCAGGGCGACGGCTGATCAATTTGGACTTCATAGTCTCGTGTCACACATCAGAAGGGAAGTAAGTATGCTAGACATGAGGTGGTCAACGATATAAAGAGAAGCTTTGCCACAGCCCGTTGCCCAGCTGAACGGGAACCCCAAGTACAGAGGTCTGATGGATTTTAAGTGTCATCTGCAAATGATACAAAACTGTGCCGGGTGTTTTTATCTATGTCTGCTATGAGGATGAGAAACTGCAGCAGTGCCAGGACAGTGGCTTGGGGAACTGGGCGTTTTACCTCGCTGGGGAACCAGGGTAAATTACCCCAAATGGGGTAAAAATGAAAATCTCAGGGGTAATGAAGGACAAATAAACATATAAATAAAACTGCACACAAATAATTATTTAATAAGAGAGGCAAATCATGAAAGTTATATTTTTTAAACAAATAATTTTTAGTTTCTTAAAATTAAAAATCTAATTTGTAGGGACCATTTCTAAAGTTGGCAATAATGTAAAATGGATAAGGATTCCAGCAGCTGGCAACACCGCGAGTGTCAGTATTGACTCGGGAGCCGGCACGACAACCGCACGTCCTGTCGACACTACCATCACGTAATTTTTGGGCCTAGTGTCATATCTCGCTGTCAGTAATCGTCTGCTCGCAGTCAATAGAAGTGCATTGTTTATGTTAGTAGGTTTAAGACTTTTGACAACCAAGGTAAGGTAGTGTTTTGTGATTTGTCATAACAATTAGGAGTGTACAATGTAATATTTATATTTTATTTTTTATTAGAATTTAGGATTCCATTTATAGATATTTGAAAGTGCTCATATAATAATATAAATGTTTGGTGGACTTCCAAGTCTAGTGGGTAATATAGCTGTACACAAATTTGTTTTAGGGTAATACCCAAAAAAGTTTGCCGACCTCTGCCTTAGAGCGTCGTGTGTAGGCTTGAGGTGCTGGCCTTCCCGAGAGGACTCTGGCCCAAGTCCTGAATCAGAGGTGGCCACACTGGGACCCTGTTATTCCTAGACTTTAATTAAGAGCTTCACCTCAACTGATTCATCTATACAAGCCCCTTGCTCATGTCTGTGTGTTAGATTAATGAAAGCCTGCTGTGCAGTCGATACATTTCTCAAACATACCTAGATGTTGCACATGTTTCTCATTTATCTTCACCAGTGTCTAGAGAAGCTGAATACAGAAGCATACAAGGTATGTATGAAACACGTACCATTGAGGAAACCCCGAAGAAGATCAGATATAGAGAGAGAGCGTAGGAGATGGTACAGGAGAAGAAAACGGGTTACTGAATTGCTGAAAAACACAGTTATGTTGCAACAGAAGAGAGATAGCCTTAACCGAGAGATCACGGAATTAGAACAAAAACTTAAGATGTCATACCTGACAGAAGAAGTACAAAGGGAACAAAGAGCCATACAGGATATTGCAAGAAACCCAAAATATTTCTACTCCTATGCAAAATCCAAGCTAAGAACTACCTGTAGAATTGGACCATTATTGAGAGGAGATTCGTATACGGACGATGAACAGGAAATGAGTGAAATGCTAAAAGAACAGTATGAGTCAGTGTTCAGCAACCCACTAAATGACAGCAAGGTAGAAAATGCAGAAATATTTTTCACTCCAGCAGAAGGCTGCAGACCACCTAACCGACATTAGTACAAATCCCATAGATTTCGAAAAAGAAATGGCCAACATGCCCACTCACTCAGCACCTGGACCAGATTCATGGAATGCTTTATTTATAAAGCAGTGCAAAGTACCATTAGCAAGAGCCCTTAGTATTCTGTGGAGAAAGAGCTTAGATCTAGGTGAAATTCCAGAGGCCTTAAAGAGTGCAGACATAGCTCCTTTGCATAAGGGAGGTAGTAGAGCACTAGCTAAAAATTACAGACCAGTAGCCCTCACTTCTCACATCATAAAAATCTTTGAAAGAGTGATGAGACGGCAGATTACAAAGTTCATGGACCAGCACAACCAACATAACCCGAACCAGCATGGCTTTAGAGCGGGTCGATCATGCCTGTCACAGCTGCTGAACCATTATGACAGAATTACGGAGGCATTGGAGGACGACCAAAACGCAGATGTGATTTACACAGATTTTGCAAAGGCGTTTGACAAATGCGATCATGGAGTGATAGCGCACAAAATGAGGGCCATAGGCATTACGGGAAGGTAGGCAGATGGATTTTGAGTTCCTAACACAAAGAACACAAAAAGTAGTAGTGAACAGGGCAAGATCCAGCATCAGCGAGGTCAAAAGCTCAGTGCCCCAAGGCACTGTCCTGGCGCCTCTGCTGTTTCTCATCCTCATAGCAGACATAGATAAAAACACCCAGCACACTTTTGTATCATCATTTGCAGATGACACTAAAATAAGCATGAAAGTCACTACGGTAGAGGACACTGAAAAATTACAGGAGGACATAAGCAAGGTCTTCCAATGGGCAGTGGAGAACAACATGACGTTCAATGGTGATAAGTTTCAGCTGCTTAGGTATGGAAAAATGAAGAACTCAAAAGGAACACTATATACAAAACGCAAGAGGGTCACCACATAGAACGAAAGGAACACGTAAAGGACTTGGGAATAATTATGTCTGCTGATCTGTCGTTTAAAGACCATAACAAGACAAAGATCACAACAGCCAGGAAGATGACGGGGTGGGTATTGAGAACTTTCAAAACAAGGGAAATAATGCCGATGGTGACACTATTCAAATCGCTAGTGCTCCCTCACTTAGAATACTGCTCAGTGCTGACGGCCCCGTTCAGGGCAGGAGAAATAGCAGAGCTGGAACAAATCCAGAGATCGTTTACGGCTCACATTGAGCCATTGAAACATCTAAATTATTGGGAACGCCTTCAAGTCTTGAACATGTACTCATTGGAGCGGAGGAGAGAGAGATACATGATAATATATACATGGAAAGTACTTGAGGGCCTGGTCCCAAATCTGCACACTGCCATAACATACTGGAGTGAGAGATATGGGAGAAAGTGTAAAATAAACCCAGTGAGGAGCAGGGGTGCGGTGGGGACAATACGGGAGCACTGTATTAACATCCGGGGTCCCAGACTATTCAACATCTTACCAGAAGATATCCGAAACACGGCTGGAACCAGTGTAGAAGCCTTCAAGAGGAAACTGGACAAATATCTTCACCAGGTGCCAGATCAACCAGGCTGTGATGGATATGTGGGGCAGCGGGCCTCCAGCAGCAACAGCCTGGTTGAACAGGCAAGCACCAGACGAGCCTGGCCCATGGCCGGGCTCAGAGAGTAGATACTCTCGAAACTCTTCAAAGGTATATCAAAGGTAAGGTATCACTGTCCACCAGAACGAAGAAAGACTCATCACTGCCAGTAGCAATTGACTCAGTCGTAGCGAGTTGAGCTCACACCCAGAGGATCCGGGATCAGACAAAGTCGAGATGTATGTGCAAGTCTCCTTACACCTGGGTAGCAAATAGGTTGGTAAGTTTACCCAGGATGCAACTCAAAGACATAGATGAGGGAATAAATAGCGACATAAGCAAGTTTGCCGATGACACCAAAATAGGCCGTCCAATTCATTCAAATGAGGACATTAGAGCACTCCAGGAAGATTTGAATAGACTGATGCAGTGGTCGGAGAAGTGGCAGATGCAGTTTAATATAGATAAATGCAAAGTTCTAAATATTGGACAGGACAATAACCATGCCACATATAAACTAAATAATGTAGATCTTAATACTACTGATTGCGAAAAGGATTTAGGAGTTCTGGTTAGCAGTAATCTAAAACCAAGACAGCAGTGCATAAGTGTTCGCAATAAAGCGAACAGAATCCTTGGCTTCATATCAAGAAGCATAAATAATAGGAGTCCTCAGGTTGTTCTTCAACTCTATATATCCTTGGTTAGGCCTCATCTAGATTATGCTGCACAGTTTTGGTCACCGTATTACAGAATGGATATAAATGCTCTGGAAAACGTACAAAGGAGGATGACTAAGTTGATTCCATGTATCAGAAATCTTCCCTATGAGGATAGACTGAGGGCCCTGAATCTGCACTCTCTAGAAAGGCGTAGAATTAGGGGGGATATGGTTGGTGTATAAACGGAAAACAGGAATAAATAAAGGTGATGTAAATAGCGTGCTAAAAATATCTAGTATTGACAGGACTCGCAGCAATGGCTTTAAGTTGGATAAATTCAGATTCAGGAAGGATATAGGAAAGCATTGGTTTGGTAATAGAGTTGTCGATGAGTGGAACAAACTCCCGAGTACAGTTATAGAGGCTAAAACTTTGTGTAGTTTTAAAAATAGGCTAGATAAATATATGAGTGGGTGCGGGTGGGTGTGAGTTGGACCTGACTAGTTTGTGCTACTAGGTCAGATGCCGTGCTCCTTCCTTAAGTGAATGTAACCTGACCTGGCTGGGTCGGGGCATTGGCTTAAGCCGGTGGGAGACTTGGACCTGCCTCGCATGGGCCAGTAGGCCTGCTGCAGTGTTCCTTCTTTCTTATGTTCTTAAAGAACACAGTGGAAACAAACCACGATACTTGATCACGTGTGAGTAGCCAGCCTAATAAGTGAGGTGAGGTAACCGCAGTATCAGCTACTGGGAGAATAAAGTCTTGCTAAACTTGGAAGATTATCATCCTACTGTAGGAGACGTCTTCACAATAAAATACCATAAGCCACATTGTCTGGTTTACCTACTGGCCCATGCTGGACACGTCCTCGATTCCAAGTTTGTTCAATCACATTCTTGTTTTCCGTTTTTAAGTTAACCAAGGTTTAAACTAACACTCCTAACTCTGCGCCTTTCTACGCTCCCTCTATCTGTATATATATATAATATATATATAATATATATATATATATATATATATATATATATATATATATATATATATATATATATATATATAATGTGCCGAATAGGTAAAACTGGTCAATTAGCAAAAACTCGTTTAAAATTAAGTCCTTTCTAAAAATTTATCTTATACTTTTAAAGATATATATATTTTTTCATTTATGTTAATGCAAAAATTAATAATTTTGTACCAAAAGAACCTTAGAAAACTTACCTAACCTTATTATAACAAGCGCAATTAAATTTAGTCTAATCCAACTAAATATATTTTAGATAAGTTTACAATATTTAAATAAACAAACACAATGAAATAAGTTTTTTTCGTTAGGTTCAGAAAGATTTTTTGCGAAATTATTGCATACACAAATTTCCGCTTCCCTTATTTGGCAAGAAGAGCGTTGCTATTTAAGCCAAAATCAAAAGTTTTACCTATTCGGCACGACATATATTATGCATGCATGCTTATCTAGGTTTTGTTATTGATGGCTTGAAAGAGCATAGTATGTCTACCTTCCTGGAGGGTATTCCGGGGATCAACGCCCCCGCGGCCCGATCCGTGACCAGGCCTCGCAGTGGATCAGGGCCTGATCAGCCAGGCTGTGCTGGCCGCATGCACTCCAACGTACGAAACAGTCAGGCTGGACAGGTATTGACTTAAGTATCTGTCCAGCTCCTAAAAGACAGCCAGGTGTCTATTAGCAAAAAAAAAAATCTCATTATAAACCTTTTTCTGTATCTTTAAGTACAGCAAGATATTTTGGAGACGTTAAAGTTAGAGGTGGGCAGAAAATGCAGGGAAGAGTGAAATAAACTTTGTAGTAGAGGAATGTGCGCGCTTGGTGAGGTAGATGTAAGTAAGGTGGAGCCAGGTAGGCGGCAGCGGCAGCAACTTGAGACACTCCTCTCTCATCCATTTGTTTTTCAGTCTTGGATGAAATATGGAAGTTGAAACTGGCAAGACTATATTCGAGTGAGTGGGTGTGTTACCTGGCTAGCAGTACCACCCCTGCCACCAGGTAGGTAGACTACTTTCTTGTCGACACCCCTGCCACCCTCTTCACTTTCAGCTACAGTGAGTTTTCCTGACGTACGACACTTGTACTTAAGGTGTTCGTCATCCACGACCTTGAGGCACATATCACGACCCCCTTAGTAACCCTACACCTGCATCACCACAGGTGTGGAAGTGTAACTATGAAGATTAGCTACGCCCATATTGATAATCAGTGGATATAACGAGCAACTCGCAAGATAACCTGCTATCAATACCTGGGCTGGGCGAGGCCCCAGGGAGAGTCATCCTGGGCCTACCTGTAGTCTACCTGGAGGGCATTCCGGGGATCAACGCCCCCACGGCCCGGTCCATGACCAGGCCTCCTGGTGGATCAGGACCTGATCAACGAGGCTGTTACTGCTGGCCGCACGTATTCCAACGTACGAACCACAGCCCGGCTGATCTGGCACTGACTTTAGGGGCCAGTTTGCCTAATTAATTTCAGACTTCAAGAGTACTCGCGAACATGTGTAAGAAAGTGCGGGTGAAGGAAGCCGCTGTAGTAATGGTTAGGTGACCTGAGTAGGGCTGAGGGGAGACGAGAGGGAAGGGAGAAAGAACCTAGCATGGGCCAGTAGGCCTGCTGCAGTGCTCCTTCTTTCTTATTAGTGTGATTCTATTTCATCTTTATCTCCCACCTGCCTCCTGTTTTCTACTTCCACTCTCAATGTCTGCCTTGTCATGAGCATTGAGTATAGTGTACGTCGTAAGCATGTCTGCCCTGGGTTCCTCTCTTCGCTAGACTCGAGGCACATCACATTCCCCTTTTGGAGGTGGTGGTTGTTCCCTGGTGTTGGAAGTAACAACCGTGTAGTTACAGCATAGTTTATCTCTTAAGTCTTTTAGATCTGTAATATGTTATTTTAATGGTCCTGGGATCATGGCCTTCGCTCCTCGGTCTCAGAGGAAGCATTTTAAGTGGGAATGAAAGTATATTTAACATAGTTAAGTGTATACTGAATATCAGCAGAAGTTTGAAAATTTACCTCCCATCTTACATGTGCACGAGACAAGGAAAAGACCAGGAATCCTGCCAGATTATTATTATTATAATCAAAAGAAGCTCTAAACCACAAGGGTTAATCCTGCCAGAGTGCAAGGCAATTTATATTGGCATAGTGACCTTGTGAGGAGGGATGTAAATGATTTCTAGTTCCATAGCAATGATGTTAGCCTTAGTGAACTTGTACTGCTATATTTCTTTATATTTGGTGTTCTTTTCTCGCTTCTGTGTTCTTAATCATATTTTCCTCTTACCCTGTCACGTCTCTTACACCTCTTCCTTCCCTCTCGTCCCTTCCTTCTCGTCTCTCCCTTCCCTCTCGTCCCTTCTCGTCTCTCCCTTCCCTCTCGTCCCTTCCTTCTCTCCCTTCCCTCTCGTCTCCCCTCATCCCTACTCAGGTCACCTAACCATTACTACAGCGGCTTCCCTCACCCGCACATTCTTACACTTGAGTTGAGAGCCACTGTGACCACAGTTGTATAAAACAGGTGACCATGGGACCACCCCTCCTATGGGCCCGATGTGTGTGTGTGTGCGTGTGTGTGTGTGCGTGTGTTCTTGATCGAGATGTTAATATCTCTAAACTTACGCCAAAGTTTTCTCCGTCAAGTGTCTTTTTAATTAAATTAAATATTACATCAATCAGGTATAAACCTTGTCGGTAGAGCAGCTGAGTGGCACTAGCTATGTGGCACTCGGCTGAGAGAGGCGCCACCGCTATAGTCAGGACTGTGGCACTTCCTGGTGGCCCTCGGGAGTGTGGCTTCCTGGTGCTCAACGCTGTCTCAGTGCCTGGCACCCCCCCTCCCCATCATCTCTGGGTAGTTAGTCTCCCCTCTGGAAGAAACTTGAGCAACCTCTTGTAAATTCTTGTAAATTGGGCTCCACTCACACACGCGTCTGCGTCACACGCGTCTGCGTCACGCATGCCCTGTACTGTAGTGGTATATTGGACAGAAGCAATATATAGAGACGTTCTACTATACGTCAAGGAAGTGTGAGAAGGAAGCATGTTAAATGTTTTACACTCGAGCAAGATTGCTGATATTTTCTGTCTCATGAACTAACGCCTGTGAAATGGATCACAGTGGAACAGGATTGTTAGTCTTTTTCTCTGTCTCATGAACATGTAAGGTGGCAGGTAAATCTTACACACTTCTTAGTTTTGTTCTTTACAACCTAGGGAAGCCTGGTCTTAGACTGGGCAGCGGGGGCGATAATCCCAAAAACTATTGTAATAGGTATATCCCACTCACACTCAATAGTTCCCACTCATGTTTGTCTATCCTATTTTAAAAGCAGTTTATACAAATATTATATAATACCGATGAGTAGATGAATAAGACACGTGCAATATTTTGGTATATTGTCGAAACGTCTCGCCTACACTAGCGATAGGTGTACCATATCTATTGATCTCGCATGCCATTTTTACCAGAGATAATACGGTCTGTGAAACAGCGTAACAATACAGTTTACTGGTGGGTGATGACTAACAGTGAGAGGGCCATGCAGGCGCATATATTAAACAAGTCACTTGTGACGACACACTCGCACTACACCAGACATCCATCACCACTGCTTTTAATGTTTCCTAGAAATAAAATATAACGACCAAGCACTGAAGGTTTCAGATTTTTACTCGGAAGGCTGAACCTGGTTGCAATTATCGTGGAGACTTGATAATTCAGTCCATTTCCAGCTTAAACAGCGTACGTGGGGATTCTAAAGCTTTAAGGAACTACGATACTTTCCATGTCTCCAGACGTAAGCTGCTCTTTTGTTATTTCCTTATTGCTGTAGTGCAAAAAGGATTACCAATATGAGATTTTCCACATTATTGCACGTGCTGTTAGAGTATAACAATAACAAAAGAACTACAAACACAACACAAAAATTTTTGAAAAGCTTTCGAAAACACCAAATTATTGTTGCCTTTATGAAGAAACACGCGGCACAGCCCAGGTGAACATGGCTTGAGAGCAGGATCATCCTGCCTATCACTACTGTTCAATCACCATGACAAAATTACCGAGGATCAGAAGAAAAACAAAATGGTGATATAATCTACACGGATTTTCCAAAGGCATTTGCCAAATTCGACCATGGAGTAATAGCATATAAAATTAAGTCAATAAGTATAACAAGATCACAGAGTGGCAGTAAACAAAACAAAAGTTTCCGCAAAAAAAGTTAAGTAGTGCAAGACATGGCACTGGCACCATTACTGTTTCTCATCCTCATAGCACACAACAGAACACTAACTACAGTTTTGTGTTATCTTTTGCAGGCACTACCAAAGTAGGAAAGTCACCTCAGTAGAAGACACAAAGATTTAAACAGTTTTTTCCAATTGGGAAATGAAAATAACATAATTGTGATAAATTTTAACTGCTTAGGTATGGGAAGACTTCAAAACAAACACAGGATAAATTTAGATTTAGAAAGGACATAGGCAAGTACTGGTTTTCGAACAGAGTTGTAGATGCGTGGAACAATCTTCCGAGTACTGTGATAGAGGCTAGGACCTTGGGTGGCTTTAAAAAGAGATTGGACAAATATATGAGTGGGAGGGGCTGGGTTTGATTTGTGTCGTGAGTACGGGAATAAATTTTTAGGTAGTGGTGGTTTTGATAAGGACCTGCCTTGTATGGGCCAGTAGGCCTTCTGCAGTGTTCCTCCATTCTTATGTTCTTATGTTCTTATTAGAAACAGGTAAGACTCAGAGTTGCGCTCTGGAAGAAAAACTGAAAATTCATCATATATATATCAAAGGTAAGGCAAATTTCAACAAAGACCAGGAAAATATCAAGGTGGATTATGAGAGGCAACTAAAATGATGACACTTTTCAAACTACTTGGAGTGAGAGATATGGGAGGAAATGCAAAATAAACCCAGTGAGGAGCAGGGGTGAGGTGGGCACAATTAAGGAACACTATCAACATTCGTGGCCCCAGACTATTGAACATCTTACCAGAAGATATCAGAAACACTGCTGGAACAAGTGTAGAAAGCTTTCAAGAGGAAACTGGACAAGTATCTTCACCAAGTGCCAGATCAACCAGGCTGTGATGGATATGTGGGGCAACGGGCCTCCAGCAGCAAGTCTGGCTGACCAGGCAAGCACCAGACGAGCCTGCCCTATGGCCGGGCTCCGAGAGTAGAGAGACTCGAAACTTATCAAAGGTATTTGTGTTTTTCCAGCTGAGCTGGAAAACGTACAGAGGTCATATACTGCCAAAGACTCGATAAAGCCTCTGAACTATTGTAAACGTCTCAAAGCACTTGGGTTGTTCTCTCTGGAACGGAGAAGCGGGAGATACCTTATAATGTATACATGGAAGACGCATGAGGGCCTGGTCCCTAAGCTACACATTGTTATACCAACTTGCTGGAGTGAAGCATGGAGAAAATGTTGAATAAATCCATTGAAGAGAAGGGAAACCATGAAAGCAGTTAGCGAATACTGTTATTAATATATGTGGTCCAAGACCAACAGATATCAGAAATAATGCCGGAACAAAGATGGTATTAACAAGGAAGCTTGGCCACAGGCCGGTCTGAGAGAGGTGAACCTTTAAAACCGGACACAGGTATGTCACGTATACGGTACTGGTAAGGCCGCGTTTAGATTCGGCGCAGAGATGAAGCTGCACTCTTGAATGGTGCAGGAAAGAAGATACAGTTGAGGTGTACAAGTGGAAGGTAGGTTTACATAGAGGAGATTTAAATAGTGTTGAGGATATCTAGCCAAGGCAGAACTTGCAGGAAAAGATTAAAGTTTCGTAAATTTAGATTTAGAAAGCACTGGTTTCGCACAAGAGTTGTAGATACGTGGAACAAACTGTCCGGTAGTTTCACTGACGCAACAATGTTGGGTAGCTTTAAAATAATAGATGTCGGTGAGACTGGGTATGTGTAAGTAGGACCTACCTAGTAGCATGGGTATGATGCAACTGCAGTACTGTCGACACTAGTGAAACAATAAACAGACTGCAGAATACTTTTATTGGGACAAAATTTCTCTGTGTAGAGCTTTCAAGTCGAAACAAAACTCTACAAAATAAAATGTCTCCTTAGGATAAAATGGCCCCTGTAGCCGCTTCCAGATGTCACCGCCCCCGGGGCCAGCTCCCTGACCAGGCTTCTCTGTAGTTGTGGTAATACTGAATGCAGCTTATAGGCAGGTCTTTAAAGAAGTCACCAGTGAAGTAACATATCTTCAGCACTTAACATGTTTCATGACTTGAGCAGATAACATTCAAGAATGTATTACAATAACTATTAGGTACGAGGTAAACTAGGAAAAGCGTTGTAACGTAACACTTGAAAGAGAGTGTGTGTGTGTGTGTACTCACCTAGTTGTGGTTGCAGGGGTCGATTCACAGCTCCTGGCTCCGCCTCTTCACAGGCCGCTACTCGGTCACTCTTCCTGCTCCATAAGCTTTATCATACATCTTCTTAAAGCTATGTATGGATCCTGCCTCCACTACACCACTTCCAGACTATTCCACTTCCTAACAACTCTGTGACTCTAGAAATACTTCCTAACATCCCTGTGATTCATCTGAGTCTTCAACTTCCAACTGTGACCCCTTGTTGCTGTGTCCCACCTCTGGAACATCCTGTATCTGTCCACCTTGTCGATTCCTCTCAGTATTTTGTGTGTGTGTACTCACCTATTTGTGATTACAGGGGTCAATTCGTAACTCCTGGCCCCCACCTCTACGCTGGTCGTTACTAGGGTACAATCTCTCCCTGCTCCAAGAACTCTATCGTATGTGTATATGTGGAAGGGAAAGGGATGGTTGTATACCTGGATTATAATAATTATAATCATGGGGAGCGCTAAACCCGTAGGATTATACAGCGCATGTGGGGGGGATGGAAGGTATTCAGGCTCAATTCAGGGAACTGGAGCACAGATCCAATTCCCTAGATCAAGAGGGCCTCACCAGCATCAAGGAACCTCCCTTGTATACCTGGAGAGGGTTTCGGGGGTCAACGCCCCCGCGGTTCTGTCTGTGACCAGGTGGTCGTCAGCGTGTTGTTTGCGGGAGTGGGAAACACCGCAGCTTCTGCTGGCCTCTAGTGCCCCTTATCACATCTGAAATTGTGAATGACGCTCGTCTCCACCTCATCCGATTCCTTCCACTTGTTTACTACCTTGAGTTTAACGTTTTTCCTAGTCTTTCCTGACCTTGTACTGATCTGCATGAGCGGAGGAGAGATACATGATAATATATACCTGGAAAGTACTTGAGGGCCTGGTCCCAAATCTGCACACTGCCATAACAACATACTGGAGCGAGAGATATGGGAGGAAGTGCAAAATAAACCCAGTGAGGAGCAGGGGTGCGGTGGGGACAATACGGGAGCACTGTATTAACATCCGGGGTCCCAGACTATTCAACATCTTACCAGAAGATATCTGAAACCTCGCTGGAACCAGTGTAGAAGCCTTCAAGAGGAAACTGGACAAGTATCTTCATCGGGTGCCAGATCAACCAGGCTGTGATGGATATGTGGAGCAGCGGGCCTCCAGCAGCAATAGCCTGGTTGACCAGGCAAGCACCAGACGAGCCTGGCCTATGGTCGGGCTCAGAGAGTAGATACTCTCGAAACTCTTCAAATGTATATCAAAGGTGTACTCATCCAGTATCTGGAATTATAATAATAATAATAATAATATCTTTATTTGCTACAAGTACATGTACATGGTATACAGTCCTAGCTGACATCAGTGACATACTACTATATAGAAAGTCCCTTGTTATGCTGAGCATTTCGGGCAGATTAGGTCAGTGTCCTAGGATGCCACTCACACCAGTCGACTAACATCCAGGTACCCATTTTACTGATGGGGAACATAGACAACAGGTGTAAAGAAACACGCCCAATGTTTCTGCCCTGGCTGGGAATCGAACCCAGGCCCTCGCCGTGTGAAGCGAGAGCTTTAGCCACCAGACCACCAGAATCTCCTAGTGATTCTTTACCTTTTTAAACGAGTGCTAGTTGAAATAATGTAGCTGAAAAGTAGTAAAAAAATACACATGCAACAAAAAATGGGGAAATTTTATTATAATTAAGGTTTCCTTTTAGAGTAATATCTTTTTTTTACTAAATGGGGTTAAAATCGATCTTTTACACACCAGCGGAGGCTTCACAGCCTAAACAAAAAAAAAGGAAATCATATATTTAGAAAGTAAACACTGGCTGACCGTGATACCTGAAGTCTGCTTCCAGGGGTCAGCTCCCCCGCGGCCCGGTCCCAGACCAGGCCTTCTGGTGGATCAAGGCCTGATCAACCAGTGTGGAAAATGATACTTGTATACAGTTTAGGACATTTATTAATGCCCTGAACTATACACAGGTGTTCTTTTTACAGTTAGTCGGAATTACCATGCCATTTACAACCGACTGATCAACCATGCTGTTACTACTGGTTGCACGTAGCCCAACGTATGCACCACAGCCCAGCTGGTCAGGAAATTATTAGAGAAACTTGTCCAGTTCCCTTTTGAAGACAGCCGGAGATTTGTTGGTAAATTTCCTTTATGGAGAAAGGGACGAAGTTGAAAAGTCGGGGATCTCTTACACTTACCCAATGGAATTATACAAGTCACTGACTTTTTTGGGTTATTCTAGGTTCTCTACACATATGCTGCTATGTATGATAGTCTACCTGGAGTTTACCTGTAACTATTTGTGTATACCTGAATAAACTTACTAGTGGAGTAAAGATGCCACAGTCAGGATGCAGGGAGCTGACGGAGGATCGAGCCTCTACCACTTCTCAAGCTGAATAACCCACACGGGTAAAGCACTTCAAGAAATGCCATACACAGTTGTGGAGTTGACAACACCCACCAGCTCACAATCACCACCCTGTCTTCCTGACCCCTCCCCTACCCTACCCTCCCCGGAGGGAAGGTGAGAGGGGAAGAAATAAAATGAGAGAGATAGGAGGGGGATGGACATCGGAGTTAAGGTGGAAAAGGAGAGAGCAGGAGGGAGATGAGAGCAACAGAGTGAGTGAGTGAGAGAGAGAGAGAAGCACTGCCTCACGGGGTGAGAAGATTTCGTGTTTGGATAAAGGAGTGTTGTGTTGTCAAGGTCAAGAGAGGGAGGGCGGGGAGTGTTGTCATGTCTGTCTGGGAGGGGATGGTTGTTTCTGGGGAAAAAGGGTGGCTTACCGTTAGAGAAAGCAGCAAGTTACTGTTTGAGACAAGAGTTGCTTACTGTTGGTAGGAGAGGGGGACTGCCTTGCTGTTGGTAGGAGAGGGAGACTACCTTGCTGTTGGCAGGAGAGGGGGACTGCCTTGCTGTTGGCAGGAGAGGGGGACTGCCTTGCTGTTGGTAGGAGAGGGAGACTGCCTTGCTGTTGGCAGGAGAGGGGGACTGCCTTGCTGTTGGCAGGAGAGGGAGACTGCCTTGCTGTTGGCAGGAGAGGGGGACTGCCTTGCTGTTGGCAGGAGAGGGGGACTGCCTTGCTGTTGGCAGGAGAGGGGACTGCCTTGCTGTTGGCAGGAGAGGGGACTGCCTTGCTGTTGGCAGGAGGGGGACTGCCTTGCTGTTGGCAGGAGAGGGGACTGCCTTGCTGTTGGCAGGAGAGGGGACTGCCTTGCTGTTGGCAGGAGAGGGGGACTGCCTTGCTGTTGGCAGGAGAGGGGACTGCCTTGCTGTTGGCAGGAGAGGGGACTGCCTTGCTGTTGGCAGGAGAGGGGGACTGCCTTGCTGTTGGCAGGAGAGGGGGACTGCCTTGCTGTTGGCAGGAGAGGGGGACTGCCTTGCTGTTGGCAGGAGAGGGGGACTACCTTGCTGTTGGCAGGAGAGGGGACTGCCTTGCTGTTGGCAGGAGAGGGGGACTGCCTTGCTGTTGGCAGGAGAGGGGGACTGCCTTGCTGTTGGCAGGAGAGGGGGACTGCCTTGCTGTTGGCAGGAGAGGGGGACTGCCTTGCTGTTGGCAGGAGAGGGGGACTGCCTTGCTGTTTGTGGTGAAGGGTGCAGCTTAATGTTGGAAAGAGGGGTTGTTTCTTGTTAGTGTTGCCTGTTGGAAAGAGGGGTGGCTTACTGTTGTTGGAAAAATGAGGTGGCTTACTGTTGTTGGAAAGAAGGGTGACACCATACCACGAGCATCACGTGAACCCAGCAGCACACATCCCCAGTCTTTTCTCTTTCTCCTGACTTTACCCCGTCCACCACCCCAGACCCAACACTACACGAGAGGGGACACCTGCTTAACCTCATGGTGGGTGTGAGGGAGCAGGGTCAGGTGCCGATGGTGTAGAATAACTGGGGGGTACACCACTGGGGGTACCCTGAGGGAGGTAGTCGACACTGGGAGAGCATAGTGGACCGGACACTCATTAGCGAATTTAGCGTAGGGTACGCCTGGAGGCATCCCAGACCGTGCAACCACAAAGAAAACAAGCTATCCACAAGAGGATTTTATTTGGGTTACTAAGGCCGGAGGGCTTAGAATTCAGGACAAGCCAGGGAAGCCAAGCAGTGTAGGTTATTTCTTATCCGGGTCCTTAAGTAACCCTTCCCTCCCCCTCCTCCCCCGGATGCCACCCGTAACGGCTGACTACCTTTGAACCTTTGATATACCTTTGAAGAGTTTCGAGAGTATCTACTCTCTGAGCCCGGCCATGGGCCAGGCTCGTCTGGTGCTTGCCTAACACGTGTTTCTATTACCTCTGGGCGAGAAGGGACAGCAGTTATAATAATATGAGGTATACAGGCCTAAATGACATCAATGACATACTACTATATAGAAAGCCCCTTAAGGTTATACAGAGCATTTCGGGCAAATTAGATCAATTTTTTCCACCAGTTGACTAAAACCCAGATACCTATTTTATTGATGGATGAACAAGGACAGCAGGTGTCTTAAAGAAAAGCACATGTTTTCCAGTCGTACCGGGGGATCGACCCCTTGTACGGCCGTGTGAGCCGAGTGCGCTAGCGATTGAGCTAAGGGACACTTGGAGACTTGGCCAAACTTCCCACAATACCTGGCGTCTACCTGGAGGGTATTCCGGGGATCTACGCCCCCGCGGACCGGTCCACGACCAGGCCTCCCGGTGGATCAGGGCCTGATCAACCAGGTTGTTACTGCTGGCCGCACGTAGTCCAACGTACGAACCACAGCCCTGCTGATCCGGCACCGGCTTTAAGTATCTGTCCAGCTCCCTCAAAATTGAACCCTGGCCATTCTGTTGTGAGCCGGACGCTCTACCACAGAAATTTAAGGTGAACAGGATCAGCGGGTGAAGAAGACTTGCCCATATGTTTCGACCTGTTAAATCCTAGTATATACGAGTGGTCGTGGGGTGTACTGCACCAATACAATGTTTTAATTACCTCTTCTGTAGCATATCTCACACTTTAAGTCTTCCATGGTCAGCAGTGTATTGGTAAGTGCTTTCACCTTGGAGTACTGGCCATTGTATGCACCGGCGTTTGATCTTTTCAACTTGAGTGGCCTTGACCGGCTAACTACCTCGATGACTTAGATAGCTCGGCACAGCAGTCAGGTTCAGTCTAGTCAGCATCCAAGACTACATCAGTGAGCTAAACCCCTGTTATTGCACTCTTCCATGTAGCACAACTCTGATAACCCTGTGTGCAGCGCTGTATGACCCTAGTGGTTTAGCGCTTAGTTTTTTTTTAAATAATGATAACCCTATGGGTTTGTACATAGTGTACAGTATATACAACTGTGCCAGTAGTAGGCCTTGCATATTTTACGTTCATAAAGATCGTAGTGAATTCATTCTTTGGTCTGTGAAGCAGCATACTGAAGCATGTTTCTCACTTGGTAATTTTGCACAGCCTAGTACTATAGGCTACTGTACATCTCACTGGTGCCTGTAAGCAAGACTATTATAACTATTATCATCACGATCAATACTATCACCGCTACCATAATCACCACCATTGCTACTATCATTCACATTATATTCACCCTACTCGTATTACCTCACGTCGAGCCGTTTTGACCATTACGATACACAGTATAAATTGACTGCAATTCTCGACTCCACTTTATTGTTGAAACTACAGCCAATGTATCTTTGTTAGGCTTGTGTCTGCACGTATCCTGTCTCCGCCACCACACCCTGTCTCTCCACACCACACCCTGCGTCTCCACACTGTGTCGCTACCACCACGCCTTGTGGTCGCGACACACACACCACCATATCTTGTCTCCACACCCTGTCAGCACCATACCGTGTCATCACACCCTTTGTTACAGCCATAACACCCTTTATCACCACCACCCTCTACATCCTTTTATCGCCACCACCACACCCTTTATCACCACTACCACCTGGCCCAGGCTTGTCTGGTGCTTGCCTAGTCAACCAGGCTGTTGCTGCTAGCGGCCCGCTGGCCCACATCCATCACAGCCTAGCTGATCTGGTACCTGAAGGAGGTACTTGTCCCAGCAGTGTTTCTGATATCTTCTGGTAAGATGTTTAATGTCTGGGACCACAGATGTTTATGCACTGTTCTCTTATTGTGCCCACGGTGCCCCTTCTTTTCAGTGGGTTTTACATTTTCTCCCATATTTCTCACTCCATCAAGTATGTTAGGGCAGTGTGTAGATCTGGGACTAGGTCCAAGAGCAATGTCTCTCTCTCATTTGTATTTTCCACCCTTGCCATGGAGGTCCCGCGTGTGTATGTTTGAAGCATATTGCCAATGGGCTTATTCTTCCGAGAAACTGGTTTAGATTCACGGTTGTCATATCGGCTTTCCTTAAGGGGCGTAATGTTGGTGGGGGAGGGGGTGACGCCATTATTATTATAATCAAATAGAAGCGCTAAACCACAGGGGTTGGGGGTGACGCCAGCAGCAACAGACTGGTTGACCAGGCAAGCACCAGACAAGCTTGGCCCAGGGCCGGGTTCCAGGAGTAAAAAACTCCAAAGATAAAGGCAGGTCAACTGGGGCAGCACGTAGACTTCCATACGTCTCGTCTTGTTCGGGAATCGAATCCGGGTTTCTTCGGTTGTGAGCTTAGACTTTGTTGCCATTAGTGACTGGAAGTAATGAGGAACTGAATGAGAACCCCCTCAAGGAAGGTTCCTTGATGCTGGTGAGGGGCTCTTGATCTAGGGTTCTATAATCCCTACGGGTTTGGCGCTCCCCCATTATACTGAATGAGGGCAAGAAGGGGATGAAGGAGGATGATAAATTATACATGTGTAATAGTGGCTTCATCAGTCCAATACAAAGAATAGTGATCAGGAGATTGAAGTAATCAGTCCCTCAGCCTGGAGTCATTGTAATCAGTCTTGAAGAGAATAAAGCATATGAAGCCACTGTGGCGAAATGTTCCCACGATAAATATACCCAAGTGTTGCACAAGTCTAATTTATCAATTTATTGGTTCTCAGAACCATGTATCTACATACCTAAAGGATAGGACATCAATGTCATATAAAACAGATCACAGAAGCGAGACGTGACTATCAGTTTTATTTCTGCTGCCACCTGCCTCGCCTGCCACGGTGCATACTAACAGTTTACACCTAGGAATCAGCGCTGTATGACCCTGGTAGGTTTAACGCTTCCTTATGGTTATAATAATAATACACCTAGGAATAAGCACACACACACAGTTCAGATTTAATGTACAGTATGTGGCCTTGGGATTTGTTCCAGGCACGCACGGTATTATCAGTAGGAAAGAGAGAGCGCGAGCGAGTAAATAAGCAAGCAAGCAACAGGTTGACTTAGGTGGGATCACACACGTCAGGTTCCTCAGCCAATCTTCCCAGGCAGCGTATGTGCGAGAAGTATGGTGCGGTGGCAGGGGTGGGTGTGGCAGGGGAAATTGTGGTCCTAACAAACACTCAGCTAAAACAACCCAAATGGTAAATCCTCCCTATTTGCAAACATTCATTTGAAAGCAAATAAAAGTGACAAGGTTAGCTATATTAGGGAGTTATTCACACAGGCAAATGCTTTGAGGCTTCTAGGCGTGCCCTGTAATTTATATGCTTAACTGGCTCTTATGCGGCAGTAAATGATCTTTGAATGTGTCCCAACTCTGAGCTCTCTCCTGCTCTGAATGCAGCCACAAACAATGAACAGTACTCCAAGTGAGAGAGCATAAGCGATTTGGAAAGTGCCCCCTCCCCCCTGCCACACACACACAAGTGGATGTTTTGAACGGTGAGATAACTATTAAAAACTACAATATTTATAATGTGATAGAATAAATAGGCCACAGGGAGGGGTGGGATAATATGACACATTTTGATGCACAGAACTAAAGTCACTCCGACAACATGACTCACGAAATCGTAATGACACGATTGCAAACAAACCACTCTGACCGCGGGTTCGAACCCCACCCGTGGTATGATTAAGTCACTCCCTATGAAAGCTAGAAGCTTGGCAGACAGTGCAAAAAAAAACAAAAAAAAACAGCGAGAACATAAGGAAATAATAACAAGTATAAAGGGAATTACCAACAAACTCCTGGTTGTCTTCATGAGGGAACTTTACAATTGCTAGTTCCTGATCAGCCGGGCTGTGATTCCTACTTTGGACTGCAGGCGGTAGCACTAACAGCCTAACTAATCAGACTATCAACCAGGCCTGGGACCAGGTTACAGGGGTGGTGAGCCTCGAAATCTTTTTCAGATAAATTTTGGGTAACTGACCAGGCAAGGAGTGGCGCATCTGGGCCAGGTAGGAGTGGCGGCACTGAGTGGCGCACCTGGGCCAGGTAGGAGTGACGCACTTTGGCCAGGTGGGAGTGGTGACACTGAGTGGCGCACCTGGGCCAGGTGGGAGTGGTGGCACTGAGTGGCGCACCTGGGCCAGGTGAAGGAAGTGGCACACCTGGTGGGCAGGTGGACTTGATAACCTGGTCTTCAGTAAAAGCCGCTGATGCTGCTGCTTCAGATACCACTAAGAGGTGCCACAGTGACTGATACTACTGAGCCAAACAACACCGTTCTGGCCACGAGGGAGCTTGTAATAGTTACACAAACACACATCGTCCTGGCCACGAGGAAGCTTGTAATAGTTACACAAACACACATCGTTCTGGCCACGAGGGAGCTTGTAATAGTTACACAAACACACATCGTCCTGGCCACGAGGAAGCTTGTAATAGTTACACAAACACACATCGTTCTGGCCACGAGGAAGCTTGTAATAGTTACACAAACACACATCGTCCTGGCCACGAGGGAGCTTGTAATAGTTACACAAACACACATCGTTCTGGCCACGAGGGAGCTTGTAATAGTTACACAAACACACATCGTCCTGGCCACGAGGAAGCTTGTAACATTTACATTTACACAAACACACACAGTCCTGGCCACGGAGAAGGGTCTTACAGGACTTTGCTTATACAAGAAACAGGATTTGTTTTAAATTGACTTTTGTGTGCATATCCTGTCTGGTATATAGCTTTCCTTTGTTGTGACATACGCTCGTTTTTAAGCAATTTGGTAAGCCTAACAATAATAATAGGGAGGTCCAGCTCAACCTGTCATTCATATATACGTATGTCCAGCACGCCTGTAATGCCTCGCAAAGATAATTTCATTAACGCTACTTGACACTTTCACTAGCTTACCCATCATTATCACACCACTCGTGATGAATGTGGAATTGTAAACAATTCTTGGCTACGCTTTGCCACCTGGTCTGGCGTTGTATGACCCTTGTGGGTTTAACGCTTAGTTTTGATTGTTGTTTGCCACCTCGTTGTCAGACGTATTACATTCGTTTTATTGTTGTATTTATGGTTATGTATATGTTTTGGAGGTGCAATATAACTTTAATAAGAAAATGGCATCTGTAGTAAATTTCGAGTAGCCTACGGACTAGGAATATAAATATAGTAATGCCAATGGAGAATAAACTCTCCCCATGGCTGGAACAATTCAGTTGTGACTTGGTTCAAAACTGACCGAAACGTTGTCTTAAGTAAAATCATCAGCGCCCCCGCGACCCGGTCCACGACCAGGTCTCCCGGTGGATCAGGGCCTGATCAACGAGGCTGTTGCTGCTGGCCGCACGCAGTTGGTCTAACCTGCTAAATAACAAACTTCATTCTATTAAACCGAGTATAGGTTTCTGGCCTTCTTCTTGTCACCAATGTCGAGGTTGGGAGACTACACTCTCCCGTCTTCGCATCGGTCACACTCGTCTTACTCACGGGTATCTCATGGAGTGGCTCCCTGTCCCTCTGTGAGCATTGTCAGGTTCCAGTATATGTTCGCCATATTCTGTTGGACTGCCCACTCTATCAACGAGCACGTAGAATTTACCTCCAACGGCGTCTTCGCTCTACTGCCCTTTCTTTACCTTCCCTTCTTGCTGATGGACCCTCCTTTAATCCTGACTCTCTCATTGACTTTTTGACAGCAACTGACTTACTACACAAACTAGCACTCCCCTCAATCCCTTCTACCTCAATCTCTTGCTATCCTCTATCCCTGCACTATCCACTACCCTGCTGCACTCCATACCCTACTAATCATCCATCTCCCTCTTACAACACATTCTCCCTGCATCCTTCCCTAACCTGCTGCGCTGTATGACCCCTGTGGTTTAGCGCTTATTTTTTATTATAATATTAATGGCCGCACGCAGTCCAACGAACGAACCACAGCCCAGTTTTAGGTATCTGTCCAGCTCCCTCTTGAAGACAAACAGGGCTCTACTGGTAATGCCCCTTATGGCTGGTGGGAGTGTTCACCCATGATGGATGACACCACCCACGCTCACGTAACGCTGGTTATACCTCCCGCATTCCAGTGTTGTATCTAAGTGCTATAAAATCATGGTTGCACAACCACTAAAATAACTGCTCTATATTTTGATTATGAAGACACCCAGTGATTTTCTTGGCTTTCTATGCGCTGCAATGTTTGGGATCTCTCCTAACAACGATTTTTCTAAGCTTGATCAAGCATTCTTAAGCCAACTATTTTACATAGGTTATCTATATATAGGCTTGGCTACCAACACTAGACGAGGTATTAGAAACGTAGAACACCTTAGTATCTTTATTATTTGAAGAAGTTTCGCCAACCAGTGGCTTTATTCAATACAGAGATGATACCCGGGGAAAGTAGATGAAGTAATTAGTCTCTCAGCCTTGCAGTTCTATATACAGAACAAAATTGTATTTACGAGTATACAATTATTGTAATGATACTTAGTCTTAGAGAGGATATCTCCTACAACATATTCGCTAAGCTCTGGCCCAATTCTTGGGCCAGCCCGTCGCCTTAACCACAGACAACATGGCACTGTTGTACAGTCAGATGGGTGGCTGTGGACGGAGCCTCGAACAGTTGAAATGCGACAGTTCTTCTATACGAGTCGCACACAGTGGCTGCCCCGTTTTCTGCTCGTGCGGCAGATTATTTTATCATCTTTTATCTTTATAGTTTTTCCGAGGTAACGCAACCTAACCTACCCAAACCTAACTTGGAAATGAGCTGCAAACCGTATGTCAAAATGTAACACATTATGCAGCACCAGTTTGGAATTCACACCTGGCCAAGCACATCAGGAAACTAGAGAAAGTGCAAAGGTTTGCAACAAGACTAGTCCCGGAGATAAGGGGTATGTTCTACGAGGAGAGGTTAAGGCAAATCGACCTGATAACACTGGATGACAGGAGAGATAGGGGGGGCATGATAACATATAAAATACTTAGAGGAATTGACAAGGTGGACAGAGACAGGATGTTCCAAAGATGGGACACAGCAACAAGGGGTCACAATTGGAAGTTGAAGACTCTGATGAGTGACAGGGATGTTAGGAAGTATTTCTTCAGTCAGAGTTGTCAGGAATTTGAAGTCTGGAAAGTGATGTACTGGAGGCAGGATCCATATATAGCTTCAAGAAGAGGTATGATAAAGCTCACGGAGCAGGGTGTGTGTGACATAGTAGCGACCAGTGAAGAGGCGGGGCCAGGAGCTGTGACTTGACCCCTGCAACCACAATTTTGTGAGTACAATTAGATGAGTAACGCACGCAAACACACACACACCCTCCCTCCTACCAACCTGTGCAACAAAGTCAGCAGGTGGAAGTCCACCTCAGCACATGACCACCACTATCAACGATGACTCAAGAAGAATGTAAATTTATTAGTTGTCCGTGCGTGGCACGTACGTGTCCGTGTGTGTGACAAGCTGTGTCCAGGTGTGTGGTGGACAGCCACACCCCCACCACTCTCTACTTCAGCCACACCCCCACCACCCTCTACCTCAGCCACACCCCCACCACTCTCTACTTCAGCCACACCCCCACCACCCTCTACCTCAGCCACACCCCCACCATCCTTTACCTCAGCCGCACCCCCACCATCCTCAGCCACACCACCCTCTACCTCAGCCGCACCCCCACCATCCTCAGCCACACCCCCACCCTCAACCTCAGCCACACCCCCACCACCCTCTACCTCAGCCACACCCCCACCACCCTCTACCTCAGCCACACCCCCACCACCCTCTACCTCAGCCACACACCCCACCACTCTCTACCTCAGCCATACCCCCCACCACCCTCTACCTCAGCCACACACCCCACCACTCTCTACCTCAGCCACACACCCCACCACCATCTACCTCAGCTACACGTTATAGTTTGATACTTAATGATATCCTTATTGCCCTACTGAAATCTCCCAGCTGAAGCTGACAAATTTCGTCACTTGAAAGAAACCCATCCCGTGTGTAGTATGACGGGGTAACCCATCCCGTGTGTAGTATGATGGGGGAACCCATCCCGTGTGTAGTATGATGGGGTAACCCATCCCGTGTGTAGTATGATGGGGTAACCCATCCCGTGTGTAGTATGATGGGGGAACCCATCCCGTGTGTAGTATGATGGGGGAACCCATCCCGTGTGTAGTATGATGGGGGAACCCATCCCGTGTGTAGTATGATGGGGGAACCCATCCCGTGTGTAGTATGATGGGGGAACCCATCCCGTGTGTAGTATGATGGGGGAACCCATCCCCTGTGTAGTATAATGGGGGAACCCATCCCGTGTGTAAGTAAGTAAGTTTATTCAGGTATACACAAATACATTTACATACATTATCATACATAGCAGCATATGTGTAGAGAACCTAGGATAACCCAAAAAAGTCAGACAGAGTGACTTATTTCCATTGGGGTCCTTTTTATACTTAATTTTTACATTGTAGGATATATATGTCATTATATTATAAAGGATATATGTATACTAGGAATAAGGTAAAAAGAGTTATTTACATATACATGTGTGTTAACTAAAAAAATAAAAAATCATTCTCCTCCCTTTCTGTCGCTACATTAGTATAATGGGGGAACCCATCCCGTGTGTAGTATGATGGGGGTAACCCCTCCAGTGTGCAGTATGATGGGGGGAACCCAACCCGTGTGTAGTATGATGGGGGTAACCCCTCCAGTGTGTAGTATGACGGGGTAACCCATCCCGTGTAATCCGTCATAAGTCAAGAAGCAGCAGCAGCACACTACTGATATATCCACGCTTAAAAAATGACAGAGGTCGAACTGTATCAAGATTTAAAGGGCGTTTCTTGTCAGCTTACTCCAGGGGTCACGGGATCACCAGGTCAAGTCTTGCTGACGTCCCCCCCCCCACATCCGCACATACACACTCTTACAACCTGTTCTCACGATACCGATGTTGCATTTTGACTGTTTCAACCAATTTCTCTACGTACGCTGATGAGGTTAAAGTTGGTTAAGCAATTACGTATAACTTTTACACTGGTGAGTTACTTGCATGTGCGAACGACACGAGGAATCCAGTGATGACCGAGAACGTAGTGAACCACGGTGATGACCGAGAACGTAGTGAACCACGGTGATGACCGAGAACGTAGTGAACCACGGTGATGACCGAGAACGTAGTGAACCACGGTGATGACCGAGAACGTAGTGAACCACGGTGATGACCGAGAACGTAGTGAACCACGGTGATGACAGGAGATAGATCACTGAATACATAGCATTATAGTTTCAGCAGTTGGGTGCTGGTCATGTAGTGTGCCCTCGGGAGCAAGGTATTACGAGCATTGTGACTTCAGCTAGAAGCAGCGGTGGTGCTGACACAACACTAAGCAGTATCCGGAAGCTTTCAGCATTGCACCACCTCTTCATTGAAACAGACTAATACTTGACCTATTGACGCCACGCCTTGCAACATGTCACCATCTGCCATTGCAACAGTTGCTATCCTATGCTGTGATAGGATGTACAATTTCTTTGGAAGGAATGACTTGTTTATAAGGTTCGTGTCGGTCCTGGAGCCATGGTCACTCCAATGTTAACCTACTCTTGTTTTTCGCAAGGATAGGGGGAGGGGTTGCGTACCTTAGATAGGATGGCTTTGAAATGCCATCTGTGAGAAAACTCAACACTCAGACCACCGAGTCCAACACTGGTCTACAAGTGGTCACTGCCGCCGCTGTAAATCACCGTTTCAATTATGTTCGTGGGAAAGCGCTAAACCCATGTCATACAGCGCCTGGAGAACGGGAGGTAATCATGTTTTTAGGCAGGGGAGAGAGAGGCTCCCTTTCCTTGGATTAAGAGCCGTTTACATGGCACTCTGACTGAAGGGAAAGTATTATATAATGGGATGATGGTTCACGTTTGTAGTCAGAGATTCAAGGTAGTTCTTGATCAGCAACGGACTCTGGTGCCTGCCGTGACCTGCATGCTGCTAGCCCCAACAGCCTTTTTGATCAGGCCATCAACCACGGTGATTCCCGGAATCAGATACAGGTAACCTATGGGTAAATCTGCTACCAGCAGATGCAAGAAATGTTACCAAAATACAGATAATTTACAAGAGGAAACTGAACCACTTCCTTCAAGTTGTGATGGCTCCGTAAGCCTGCGGGCTGCTAGCACCAAGAGCTTGGAAATCTGACACCATGCTGGGCTACGAGTAGAAAAAAACTCTTTAAATCAATCGCAGGCATGTCACGTGTTCGATGCATACTCTGAAAGTTCCTAGATCCGTGTTGTTGTTTGGTAACGGAAGCGGAAGTTGCATATATACAGGTATGATGTGTGGGAGTGATAAGGTACTTTAATAGGGACGTCATGTTAGGTATCCCTTAAGGGGTACCTTAGTGTTTTTTGTTAGTTTTTTCCTCCAAACTTTCGTATATAATAAGATATGTGCAATACTTTGGTGTCTTTATTTCCGAAAAGTTTCGCCTACACAGCAAGTTTCTTCAGTTGAATACCTTATTATTATAATAAAAAACTAAACGCTAAACCACCAAGGTCACCAGTTGAATACAGAGGTGACTAAAATTGGAGACAAACAGAAGCACTGGAGAGGTAAAGGTGAATCACTTTGAATTGTCAGTCTTCAGTGATGGTATGTGTCCGGAGTGCCAGTGAGCTCAACCTATCGAAATACTGGTTCAAATCCATGCTAAACATATTTATTATCTTTCCAGCATATTTCAAAAGGGTCATGATATATTTCATCCCAGTTAATGTATTTACTGCTGAAGTTGAATTTGTTGAACATGCTAAGGAAAACTCAAAAGTGCGAAGGGGCCAAGACTTTTCAATGTCCTTCCTTACCCCAGACACTCTTCAGAAGGAACTGAACATGTTTCTCAAGTTAGACCTATAAGCCAGGCTGTGCTGCTTATATTGAACTTCGTACAGCTAACAATAGCCTAGTTGATCAGGCCATCCACCAAGAGACCTAGTCTACTCTAGTATAGGGTATATTATTATTGTTATAATCAAATAGAAGCGCTAAATAGTATAGGGTATAGTATACTCTGACTATTTTTGTGTTCAAGAGGTGTGTGTGCAGATGTGATGTAGTCTGATTTTGCTGTGTTCTACACCATTATGTTCAGTACCAGATATTTGAGAGAATATAAGGTCAATGGCATGTTCTAATCTGGTCTGTTTTCCTATTTGTTGACTAGAGGCGAATTTATTGCTGTTTTAATCTTTTGATTGTGTGTGACAGTTTATCTGAACTGCTTCTGGGGATTTTCTCTTGTTAGTCTGTGCTGTATATTTCTATTTTAGATAAAATAATTAGTCACCAAGCAACATGATATTTGGAGCTGGCTTTGAGTTATTAAGAGAGTACTGTATTCAATTTTCAGTAGCTGGTTTTTAAACTGCTGGAAACTTGTACCCCATGGTTTATCTAAAAGTATAATAACTAAATTCTTATTTGCCATGTTTACTGCCAAAACTGACTACATTTATGGTAAGAAAATTTCTCGACACAAGTCACAGGTATCACTGTACATTAACATGACCCTTCAATGTGTGGGGAAGTGCCTTGATGCTAAAGGGCTCTTGATTCAAGGAACTGGAGCTTCTTTAGATCAAACATAAGTATATGTCTTGGGTAACATGTATACATCTCTCTCTCAGGTAACCTGGTGACCATCATGGCACTGACGAGGAGCGTCAAGCTGAGAGTTCATGCCACCACCGCCTTCGTCATCAGTCTATGTGCCTCCGATCTTCTTTTTTGCTCTATCAACCTGCCTCTCACTGCCTCTAGGTAGGTGTACCTCACTATCCTGCCCCCTCCCTTCCCTCTCACTCTGCTGTGGGCAAAACACAAAATGAATAAACAGGAACAATACAAATAACGCGCACATAGTGAAACTTAAAACAACGTTTCGATCTGACTTAGAACATTAACTAGTCACAAAGAAGCGAGAAGGAAAGGAAGGCAGTATACAGACGAGAGGGGGTGGGGAATAATAGAGTTACTTGTAAAAAGAGAAAATACTGGTTATAGCATTTTATTGTCGAGACGTTTCGTCCACCAGGATCTTCAATTCGTGAATTATAGTCCCTAGTAGACGAAACTTTCACAATAAAATGCCATTTTTTTTAATTTTATCTCATTTACACACTGTCTGTATACTCTGCCATTGTATTACCACTCTGATGTGACATTTACCGTGAAATAGTTGGCTGTCACTGCAATTTTTTTCACCTAAAAGATATTTTTGTTTAAAAACAAATTTGCTGCCAAATCTTATGGTATTTAATACGTTTCATATCTTAATTTAAAAAAAATAATGAATTATCACATATAGGACAAGTAAAAACTTTTTTTTATTGCCTATTTTGATGTTTCAGACTCTACTACGTCCACTGTTATTTTGATTCCACTGTGTGCTTGATGATCACCCCCCCCTCCCATCCCTGGGAGTGTCCTTGACCCCGATGCAATAGGCCCTTGATGTGCAATTTTTTTTTTTTTAATGTGAGCTAGATCTACAAGTTCTGTCAGTCGCAGCCACGACCTAGTACATCTTGTCCCAAAAGCACCATGATCTATGTGACACAAGTTTTAGCCATGCCCCAGCAGTCAGTTATGTCCCAAAAGTAATATCTGTGTGCCAGCAGTTTCAGCAATGTCTCATCCATACCCCAGCAATAAAAGTACCTTCTCCACAGATACATCCACGAGTCATGGGTGTTGGGCGAGACGCTCTGCCGTATCTTCCCGTTCTTTTTCTACGGCAACGTGGCCGCCTCGCTACTCAACATGGTTGCCATCACTATCAACAGGTGAGACTTTGGAATTTTTTCCTAATATCTTCACCTTCAGGTACACACTGTGGGTCTTCTACCACCACCTTCAGGCACGCACTGGTCCACCATCGCTACCTCAAGGTAGCGATGGTACCTCAAGGTACTAAAAAAAGAAGCGTGGCAAAAGGTCGTGCTGATATACAGTGGACCCTCGCCATTTGAACTTAATCCGTTCCAGGAGCTTGTTCTTAAAGTGAAATGTTCGAAAGGCGATTTAATTTTTCCCATAAGAAATAATGGAAATACAATTAATCCGTTCCAAAAACCCAAAAATATTAAAAAATAATATTTTAATAAAATTAAGCTTCTACATAGACAAAAACATTAAATACTACAGTGCTGTACTACTAAAAGTATTAGTAAATAAATGCAAGTCTTTACTTACCATTATTGAAGATTGTTGATGGCATATGGAAGAGAGGGAGGAGGAGTGAGGGAGGGAGGGGTTAGTGTTTGGAAGGGGAATCTCCCTCCAGAAGGACGTCAGGTATCAAAGCCCTATCTGGGGTTACTTCTTTTCTTTGTCTTTTAATCCCACTAGGACCAGCTTGGGAGTCACTGGACACTTCAACAAAATAACTGTCCACAGTCCTCTGTTTCTGGCGCCTTTTCAACATGTTCCTGAAGGACATTGTTTGGTCACTGAACATGCTGCTGTTATGGCTTGTTTGAGCTTGTTCAGGGTGGTATTTTTCAACAAAAGTTTGCAACCTATTCCACATTGTACACATCTCCTTAATCTCTGAAGAAGGCACCTTCTTCAGCCCCTCTTCCTCCTCCTTCTCCCGTGAATCAATAGCCTCAAATCTGGTCTGATGCTCTTCCATTTCCAGCTGTTGCAGCTCTTGAGTTGTTAGCTCTACCCTGTGGCCCTGCACTAACTCTTCCACATCCTCGCCACTCCCCTCCAACCCCAGGGACTTGCCCAATTCCACAATAGAGTCCACAACAGGCACAGGGTCGGCAGGGTCAGGGTCAGCCTCAAACCCTTCAAAATCCCTCTGTTGGACACAACCTGGCCACAATGGTCTCCAAGCAAAGTTCAAAGTCCTGGAAGTCACTCCCTCCCAAGCCTTGCCTATAAGGCCTATGCAGCTGTAGATATTTAAGTGATTCTTCCAGAACTCTCTAAGGGTCAATTCACTGTCCGAGGTCATTTCAAAGCACTTTTCAAACACTGCTTTTGTGTAGAGTTTTTTGAAGTTACAGATGACCTGCTGGTCCATGGGCTGGAGGAGAGGAGTGGTGTTAGGAGGCAAGAACTTCAGTTTTATAAATTTGAAGTCTTCACACAGTAGGTCTTCCATGTTTTGAGGATGTGAAGGAGCATTGTCCAGTAACAGGAGGCACTTTTTGTCCAAACCCTTTTCCTGTAGGTATTTTCTCACACTGGGGCCAAACACTTCATGGATCCAGTCACTGAAAAGGTGCTTTGTGACCCATGCATTCTCACTAGATCTCCACAAGACACACAATCTACTTTTGACGACATTGTGTCTCTTGAACACACTGTAATTTTCTGAGTGATACACTAGTAAAGGCTTCAATTTAAAGTCCCCAGTAGCATTACTACACATCATGAGAGTTAGCCTGTCTTTCATAGGCTTGTGTCCTGGCAGTGCTTTTTCCTCCTGAGTAATGTAGGTCCTGTTGGGCATTTTCTTCCAAAACAGGCCTGTTTTGTCACAATTGAACACTTGTTCAGGTTTCAATTTTTCAGTCTTTATGTAGTCCTGAAACTCGTTTATGAATTTTTCAGCTGCATGTTTGTCTGAACTGGCAGCCTCACCATGCCTTACCACATTATGTATGCCACTACAATTTTTAGATCTCTCAAACCAGCCTTTGCTGGCTTTAAATTCACTACCATTACAATCAACACTGGTTGCAGGCATTTTCTTTGCAAGATCGGCATGCAAGTTCCTTGCCTTTTCACAAATGATTGACTCCGACACACTATCACCCGCTAACTCTTTATCCTTCATCCACACCAGCAACAACTTCTCAATCTCTTCGATTATTTGTGGTCTATTTTTGGCTCGCACAGTAACACCTTTTGCAACATCAGCTTCCTTAATTTGTTCCTTCTTAAGCAGGATAGAAGTGATAGTTGACCTGTTTTTGCCATATATCCTGGCAAGATCACACATTCGCACACCACTCTCGTATTTTTGTATTATTTCTTTCTTCATTTCTATGGTGTTTCTCACTTTCATCAGCCCAGGGGTACCACTAGGAACTTTCTTGGGATCCATGGTAGCTTATTTCACAGTCGCACTTAATGAACAAACTCCAAAAAATTATAATTAAATGTGAAATGTCTGGAGGAGCGTGCAGGGTATTGTTCTCTCGAGTGTAAACAATGCGGGACTGGCTCTCCACGCCTGCACGGTGAAGCACCCAAGCGCCTGGGCGGACAGGTCACGAACGCATTCGTTCGACTCGCGATAATTTGTTCGCATGACGATATCAATTTTCTTGTACTAATGACAATGTGTTCAACTGCCGAGCCGTTTGAATAGCGGGGGTCCACTGTAGTAGAAAATCCCTAGAGAGCAGTTACAGGTACAGTGGACTCTTGAGTTTCATGATTAATCTGTTCCAGAGAGTCTGCCAAAGGGCGAAATTCATGAATGGCGAAACCATTTTCCCCATAAGAAATAATGTAAATCCACTTAATCTGTTCCACACACCCAAAAGTATTAAAAAAAATTTTTTTTTAGCTTACATATAGATTTACATACAGAAAACAATGAGACAAAGTATAAAACAATAATAACATGACACTTACCTTTATTGAAGACTGTTCTTGGTGTATGGAAGACAGGAGGAGGGGAGAGGATGGAGAATTTCCTAGTGTTTGGAAGGGGAATCCCCTTCCATAAAGACTTCAGGTAACAAGTCCTTTTCTGGGGTTACTTCCCTTCTTTGTTTTTTAATGCCACTAGGACCAGCTTGAGAGTCACAGGACCCCTGTCGCTTAAAAAATTGTTCCAGAGTGCTCTGTGTTTGGCGTCTCTTTAAAATTTGCCTAAAATGGGACAAGGCACTGTCACTGAACATGTCACAGACATGGCCTACAATAGCTTTGTTAGGGTGATGTTCCTCCACAAATGTTTGCACCTCACTCCACTTTGAACAAATGTCCTTAATCTTTGAAGGCACCTTCCGTCTCTTTTCTTCCTCCTATGAAGCAATTTCCTCAGTTGTGGTCTGTTTCTGTTGAAGGTCTTGCAGCTCTTCAGTGGTTAGCTCTTCACTGTGGTCCTCCACCAACTCTTCCACATCCTCGCTACTCACATCCAACCCCATGGAATTCCCCAATACCACAATTGATTGCACAACTGGCATAGGGTCAGCCTCAAACAATTAAAAATCTTTGTCGAGGACACAATCTGACCACAATTTTCTCCAAGCAGAGTTCAAAGTCCTGGAAGTCACTCCCTTCCAAGCCTTACCTATAAGGTTTATGCAATGGAGGATACTGAAGTGATCTTTCCAGAAGTTTCTTAGGGTCAATTGAGTGTCTGAGGTTATGTCAAAGCACCTTTGAAACATTGCTTTGGTGTAGAGTTTTTTGAAGTTTGAAATGATCTGCTGGTCCATGGGCTGGATGAGAGGAATGGTATTAGGGGGCAAGAACTTCACTTTGATGAAACTACTAAACTCCTCCACCATTTGGTCATCCAAGTCTGGAGGATGAGCAGGATCATTGTCCATTACCAGGAGGCACATGAGTGGCAATTTCTTTTCCAGGAGGTATTTCTTCACACTCGGGCCAAACACTTCATTAAACCAATCAAAGAAAATTTCCCTCATGGCCCATGCATTACTGTTAGCCTTCCACATCACACAAATTAGCCTTGGTGACACTGTTTTTCTTGAACACTCTGGGATTTTCAGAGTGATACACCAGTAAAGGCTTCACTTTGAAATCCCCACTAGCATTAGCACAGAACAAAAGAGTAAGCCTATCTTTCATAGGCTTGTGTCCTGGCAGTGCCTTTTCCTCCTGCGTAATGTAGGTCCTCCTTGGCATTTTCTTCCAAAAGAGGCCTGTTTCGTTACAATTGAACACTTGTTGGGGTTTAAATCCTTCAGCCTCTACATAGTCTTCAAATTCCTGAACGAATTTTTCAGCTGCACATTTGTCAGAACTTGCAGCCTCACCATGCCTTACAACACTGTACATGCCACTACGCTTCTTAAATCTCTCAAACTAGCCTTTGCTTGCCTTAAATTCATTAACATCAGCACTCATTCCAGGCATTTTCTTTACAAGATAGTCATGCAACTGCCTTGCCTTTTCACAAATTATCGACTGCACAACACTATCTCCCGTAACTGTTTCTCGTTAATCCACACAAACCCACAAATTCTCAACATCTTTGAGTATTTTTGATATCTTTTTTGTGAGCATATCTACCCCTTTCACAACAACAGCTTCCTTGATTTCCTTTTTCTTCGCCACAATGGAAGTGATGGTTGAATGGGGTTTGCCGTACATCCCGGCAAGGTCGGCCACACGCACACCACTATCATATTTTGCAATTATTTATTTCTTTAATTCTATCATGTTTCTCACCTTCTTTAACAAAGGGCTGGCACTAGAAGCTTTCTTTGGGCCCATGGTGGCTTATTTAGTAATTTCAAGTACAAAAACGAATGGAATATTACGAAATGTATCTTATGAATGCATGGGGAGATGGTCACTCGCTGATAAACAATGCCAGACTGCCTCTGAATGGTTTGGGGCGCTTTTGTGTGCACGGGGACGGTGGAGGGCACTCCAGACATGTTCCGTACCACCACCGAAATGCGAGGCAAATCATGAAACGCGAAGATATATTTTCATGAAAAAAGTTCCCGAGTCGAATTTCACGAAGCGCAAGGCTCACAAATCTCGGGGGTCCACTGTATATAGATACATATACACACTGATCCACCACCAATACCTTCAAGAAAACCCTTATCTACTACTCGACCCCTTAGTTACCTGGAGGTAACCTAAAAGTAATTCTGGGGGATCAGTGGGTCACCACTTCTCAGCGTGGTCCCAGATCAGGCTATCAACCTGATTGATAGCCTGATCAACCAGGATGTTGGCACTAGCTGCATGCAGTCCAAGGTAGGTACCACAGCTAGACTGATCAGGAACTAATTTGAGATCTTCATCAATATGACGGAGGCAGAGTTAGGAAGGGTGGCAAGTGCTAGAGGAAAGTATGATCAAAGTCGGTGTAATAATGCTGTTACTGACAAAACAGCTTATTACACCGACTTTGATTATACTTCCCTTTAGCACCCCTCACCACCCTTCCTAACTCTGTTTCCATCATATTCTTCACCCCAACTGGTCTCTGATCAGGCATATAACACTTTTAGCACACCCTACCCTGCAGTGCTGTATGACCCTAATGGGTTTAGCACTTAGTTATGATTATAATATTATTCTGGCTTCTACCTGCAGTCCTATAACATTTAGTTTCATTATTTACTTCTCTCCTAATGTCAGAATAGATCTATCTCCCACTATAAAATGAACATAGAAAAGTACATTTATGAAGCAACTTGCAATATGAAGAGACTGATTTGTGTTGTAACCAAGCCTAAACCAGGCTTAGGCTTGGTTACAAGTACTTCTGGTAATTTGGCTGACATACACATGATCAAACCAAATACAAAGTATGTGGTCAGCCTTTTGGTCACTATATTTGTGTGCAGCAAGTAAGTCAACTGTAGATATAAATCCAGATGTGCTACTGTTAACCCTTTACCGGGCACTCCCTGGAAAATGATAATTTCGAAATGTGTTTCATATGAGTGGATAGAGTAACTCAATGTAAGGATAATGAGCCCATATAATTGAAATTCTAAAAAAAAATTTTCAAGCAATTGCCAATATTCAAGGACCGTCTACAGACGGTCCTGACCGTTAAAGGGTGTCAAATTCTGAATGTTGCAAATTTGCAATTGTTAATAAAACACCAAATAAGTATTTTTCTATTTTATTATACTAATATACAATATCAAAAACACAAATGGAACTTGTTTCCAAACATTTTGTAGGTATAAAAAATATAAAAGTGAACCAAAGAGCAACATGGACACATTGCAAAGGGATAAAACTTTCAAGTCCCATATTCCTGAATTTCCTGAGAAAAACAATCATTCTTGATCACTAATTGCTACAATGAAAGGCTATGAAGCAATTTCTTTCCTTCTTGATGCATAGATTTACCTTGCATACGGCACACAAAAATGAGGATGTGACATGATTTTTTGTTTTGCTGCAATAATTGCATGTAAATATTCTGCCTTGCACTGGCCAGTGACCTAGCATTTTATCAAACCTATCATTTTGGTCAAACCTCACACTGTCATCAGGCCTTTCTGCACGTTGGTACTGCACTGGAGATGGCAACAGGTCATCTGGTTCTGGATCTGAGTCACTTTCCACCAAAATGCAGAGATATTTGAACTTCTGTTGGAAGGGTTCACAATAGAACAATTTCTCATTGATCTGGAATGACAATAAGAATGTTCTGTACACACCCAGACCACTACAGAATTCATATATGCACTAGAAATTTTTATATAAATATTTATTTACTGAAATTTGAAATGTGGCCCTGACGGGCGGGACCGTCTGTACACGGTCCTCTTTTGTTGCACTTTTTTCAATTGCATGGTACACTCATATTATGCATATCTAACTCCTGATATATATCTCAAAATATGCCTAAACTATTCATTTACACACTGGACACAACAATAAGTACTTACCGACATTGTAGAGAGTATAATCACAGTGTATATGAGTGGAAGAAGAGCAAAAATCTGGCTCTGGGTGACGCCAAGCGAGAAGTGTTTACATTTTGGTCTCTCAACCAATGGGAAGCGAGCAGATGCCGGTCTCACTTAGCTGGAGCGACTCACAGAAGGCTTGTGATTGGTCAGAAACAGAGAACGGGAACCTAGATGCGCTGGGGGAGTAGGATGACACATGCAAAAAACACGTGTTTAGGACCGTCTCTACACGGTCCTGCCCGGTAAAGGGTTAACCCCTTTCCGGGCATAGTTCCTAGGCCTTTTGTGTATACATATGCTCTTGCACTACTGTCCACAAGTTGAATATAAGGTGCACAATAAATTACCCATTTCGGCAACAAAATCTGACTGTAATGAAACCAATTATTATTATTATAATAAAAAAAGAAACGCTAAACCACAGGGGTCATACAGCGCAGAATGAAACCAATGATACGAAATTTGATGGGAAACTTATGAAATTTCGCAGATTCAAAGTTGGTGGTTTGGGTGCAACTTATGCATCCGCGATTTTGCCCACTTTTGAGTCCTATTTTAATCCAATTCCTAGCAATTTTGCTAGTATGTCTTACATTCTATCGATTGAGCATAAGAATCTGCAAATTCAGTTATCAAAACTAACCTATATTTACTGAGATCTTTATTTTATTATGGCACCCATCCTACAGTAACCAAAATCTTTATACTATACTAGATTAAACAAGTATCACATTCACCAAGATTGGACTTCTCTAGCCATGCCTTCCAGGTCCAGAAAAAACTACACAAAGACCCCCAAAAAATTGACCACCTGTGGGGTAGACATGCATTTATACTACTACTGCACCACCACCATTAATTACCTCTAGGTGCATAGTACAGTAGACCCTTATATTACCCTGTAGTTAGGTTCCTGAAAATGCTGTTAGATAAATCCATGTTATATAAACTGAAGAACTTATTGAGAAAATAGGGTTACATTCCTAAAACCCCCAAAAAGCCAAACAACTTTTTTTTAGACATCCAGATCTTACAAAAAAATTATAATGTTTCGTTGCTTAAGACTATAAATGCAACAGAAATATTATTTATGTACCTTAAATTGTGATTGCTGGTGTATGTCAGTGATTGTGAAGAGAATGGAGATGCATGGTGTGGCCCTACTGGGCTGAAGTGGATGGTTGAGAGACTGGTACTATAGTCGATGGTTGTACATATTGGAGTGTATATAAATTCTGTAATGGATCTCTGGCTTCTTTTACCCTGCAGTACATTATACAGCTAACGGTAAGGCATCATCAACTGCTCTAGACCCTGTTTCAAAGCACTGTTTCTAGATTTGTCAGGGTCCTCTTCAGTGAAAAAGTCTGCTAGTTTAGCAGCAACATGAAACTGCTCACATAACTGCTGCAACATTAACTGGTTTTTCTTCAGGTTCTTCTTCTGTTATCTGGCTCCCTTGTATCTGTGTACTGAGCTCTGGCAACATTTCCTCTGGACTCCTGTCTTCATCATCTTCTAAGAGCTCATTCACATCTTCCTTTATATCTTCAAAGCCATCACTTGGTAATATCCTTGCTAGCTGAACAATTTCCTGAACCTGACTCTCAAGCAAGGGAAAACCAGTGAAAGAATTAACTACAGAAGGCCATAACTTTCCTCAGCCTGCATTTAATGTTGATTGGGCACTTCATTCCATGCACTTTTAGCACAGCTGATGGCATCTGCAATGTTAAATTTATTCCAGAAGCTTGGTACTGCCAGGTTGGAGTCAAGAGTCCATCCAAATTTTTTACCCTCCCGCAAACCAAACTGTGTTAAGTTAATTTTACGAAGTGTTGTATAAAATTATGCTGCAATTTTTCAAAATGTGCTAAATAAACCTGTGTAATATAAGGGTCTACTGTTATTCACTACCACCACAACTAGGTACATACTGACTCGCCACCACTACCTCTATTGTCTCCAAGTACACTAATCTTCCACTATTTCCTCAGGTATATACTGATTGCTCATCACGGCCTCTATGATCGCATCTACCGTAGCCACTACATCTACCTAATGATCGCTGTGGTCTGGCTCTTCTCATTTGGGATGATGATGCCTCCGCTGTTTGGTGTGTGGGGTCGCCTGGGGCTCGATCCACCGTCCTTTTCCTGCACCATCCTAAAAAATGAAGGTTCTTCACCCAAGAAGTTCCTCTTCCTCTTCGGTTTTCTCCTGCCCATGGTGGCTATTGTCATTTGCTACTCCGCCATCTACTACAAGGTAGGTGCCAGAGAAAATGTCTGGTGACTTGAGGCTTAAGTGGTAGCACCTGCAACTCACAACTGAAGGACCAGGGTTCAAGCCCAGGATGAGTAGAAACATTGGGCATGTTTCCTTACACCTGTTGCCCCTGTTATAGAAGTAGGTGCAGTACCTGGGTGTTAGCTTACTGTTGCATCTTGTGAGAGGATCAAAGGACCCCAATGACTTCTTTGGGCATGGCAAATTTCTCGAGATTAAGATCTAAATATTAGATCAAATATTGACAGTGTGTGGCCTCTTGTTTGGGTTGCTGCTCTAATGTGCTGGTGTAAAAAAAAAAAAAAAAAAAAAAAGAATGGCCATTTGTTACTGTCTAGTATCACTGGCTATCCAGTCAGAATGTATTGCGAAATCCCCAATTACATTTTTTCCAAGTGCCTTTCAACAGTTTCCTAGGTATGTTTGGCAGTTATCTAGTGGGATACCTGGAGAGGGTTTCAGGGGGTCAAAGCCCCTGCGGCCCGGTCTGAAACCAAACCTTGTGGTGGATCAGGGTCTGATCAACCAGGCTGTTACTGCTGGTCGCACGTAAACTGACATACGAACCACAGCCCAACTGATTAGGTACTGACTTTAGGTGCCTGTCCAGCACCTCCTTAAAGACAGCCAGTGGTCTATTGGTAATCCCCCTTATGTATGCTGGGAGGCAGTTGAAGTCTTGGGCCCCTGACACTTATTGTATTGTCTCTGTTTACACATGGCTCCCCTACTTTTCATTAAGTGATACTATACGTTTACCATAATAATTTTTTGTTTTGAATCTCTGCTAAAAATTTGACGCTTATTTTTTTTATTTAAGGTTGTGTTTCTTCTAACAATAATTTTAACCCTCATAATTTCATTTCTTTCTGTCTCTGATATACACAAAGTACAGTACGTGTACACAGTTTATCTCGGGTGTTACCTTATTTTGAATGTTTTTCAGTTTGGCTTCAGTCAGGCTAAATATCAAGATTCTTGTTTATATCTCTAGCTGCAGTCTTTTTGGTATCTTAATTATGATTGTATTTAAAATATGTACAGTGGTACCTCGAGTTACGATATTTTTTCGTTCGAGAATGCTGTTCAAGTGCCATTACCAAACGAATTTATCCCCATAAGGAATAATGTAAAATAGACTAGTCCTTTTACACCCCCAAAAATATACCTACAAAAGCATTTAAAAAAATAAACTTACATAAAAGGGCGATTTTGGGGACCATCGTAACTCGAGGTACCACTGTATATGAAATACAATATCATGTTACAACTTAAACCCATAGCAAACATGAAGGAATGTTCAGTTAATTTAATTTCAATAACAAGAGTATTGACAGGCAAAAATAAGTGAACTATTGCTCATTCCCTGGGAAAGTGCCCTGTACTCTAATTCCTGGACAACGCTTAGGAAAGTGGATTATTATTATTATTATTATTATAATCAAAAGAAGCGCTAAATTAGGAAAGTGGAATGCAGAAGCACAGTCTGTATACAATAGGTTCCACTTACTCTAAATCAAGATCATTTTCATATTGCTTTACAGAAGAAAGTGTCCCTGAATATTCTATAAACCACAAATGGCAGATCACAGGAAAGAGAGGAGCTAAAACACTCATATTAGATAGAAGAAAGTAAAAAAAAAAAAAGACATTTTGAAAGAACAATGCAAATCCACATTTAGGACTCCAATAAATAGCACGACCGAGTTGTTTTTTAAAACCTGGCTTGCCTGCATGTCTTTCTCTTTTCTGGTAGATAATTTAAACTGGTAACATCTATGATCCTAGTACAGTTTACTGTCTTGTCAAATGTACTTCCTTATTTACTGGAATACTTTACCTGCCTGTTCTTCTGTGGGGTACCATGTCAATTGCTTTCTTGCAGTCCAACCATCTGTCTTATTTAATTTTTGTGATTAAGAAATCCTCAGCAAGTTTGGGAAACAGGATTTTACATCCCTAAATCAGTTCTAGTTTTTTCTTTATTTTATCTCCAGATGCTTCAGTACTTTCTCCCTACCATCATTATTATTATAGTCTGGGTCACTCAAGGGTGGTTACTTGATGCTCGTGAAGGGCTCTTGATTTAAGGACTTTTGACATGTGCTCCAATTCCTCGAGTCAAATCTGAATACAGTGGACCCCCGGTTTTCATTATTTTTTTGTTCCAGAATGCTGTTCAAGTGCCATTACCAAACAAATTTATTCCCATAAGGAATAATGTAAAGTAGACTAGTCCTTTTAGACCCCCAAAAATACTTACAAAAGCATTTAAAAAAATACACTTACATAAAAGGGCGAGTTTGGAGCAGGACAAACACCTGGGGTCCACTGTACCTTCCATTTTCCCTATGACCTCTATGGGTTTAGTGCTGCTTGTTTTATTTTCATGCTCAGTATTTATCTTCATATTCTCCTTTGACACTTTATTACTGCTATTATCTCTTGTAGTACCAGTGAGTTTTTCCCTACTGTACGAAAACCTGTCTCATGCACTGTAATCTTTTCAGTTTGGTTAGGTTTTCTCTATTCTGTAGACCCACTTTTACAACAGTTTTCAGATCTTTGTACTGTATACAGTAAGTACTACATAACCGACTTGTTAGTCAAAATCACATTAGGTCTTGCTGATTCATTTTCACCTCATATTCTTTATTATTCATTTTGCTACATAATGTGTGTCTTGGTACATAACCCACACATGGGAGAAAAACTTGTGACTACCTTTCAGTCTGACTTGGACATTAACTAGTCATACAATGGTCCAAGTCAGTCCAAAACGACAACATAAGTTTCGTTCTCCTGTGTGCATGTTATTTGTGGATTGTTCCAGTCATGGTATTGTACCTTTTTATTCTTCATACTTTGATGTTATAGGTGCGGAAGTCACGGCGTAACTTGCTAGCACACATCAACAAGAGTGCAACACCCTCTGCCTGCAATGTGCACATCACCCGCAAGGAGGACCTCCGCCTCACTAAGATGATGCTCACCATCTTTCTCTGCTTCCTGATCTCCTTCCTACCCCTCATGATTGTCAATGTTGCTGATGATGATGTGAGTTTCATGTGACACATTGATTATACTGTACTGTATATACAGTATTATTATTATATTATTATTATTATTATAATCAAATAGAAGTGCTAAACCACAGGGGTTTATATACAGTATTATAGTTGAATTATAATAGAAAACATTAATTTTTAATGTGAATTTTACTGTTTTCATTATATAATTCTAGTCTCTAGATAAGTTGTTCTATGTTTTAACACAATACAGAACAGGTCTCAGGCTTTCTGCAAAGATGCATTCAAGGCCCCTGTACTAAGTTCAGTCTCTTAATTCCGCATAAGCATCTTCGGTATACTTTATGAACCACAGCAAATGCATATAGTGAGTATATTTTGCACAAATACCAAAACAAATGGGACAATGCATAAAAGCAAATCTGCACTAAGGGAAACCTGTACTGTATGTTAAAAATATTTATATATTAACATTCATTAGTTTGAATTATTTCTACTGTATGTGTGTGTACATTCACATGCCTCTGGCAAGACGGTGATAATGTGAATAATGGTGAAAGTGTTTGTTTTTTGGGTCACCCTGCCTGCCTGGGATATTTACTGTTCAGAGGGACATTGACACTGTTTGTATCTCTGTGCCTCTGGCAAGACAGTGATAGTATAAATTATGGTGAAAGGGTTTCTTTTTCAGGTCACCCTGCCTCAGTGGGAGGTGGCCAGCATGCATACACACACACACAAAATATGCATGTGTGTGTGTGAGAAACATGAAATTTATATCTGCATTACTAAATCACCTTTGGGTGGTACAAACATATTGTATTTGGGAGTTTGTTCATAATAGTAGTCTTAGGAGGGCAATTTATCAATTGTTTTCATGATACACTATCATGATCATTTGAGGAGTTTTGTACCCATTTCACCAATACATTCTGTCAGTACAGTTTTAATATGTAACATTATTGATATAATTAAATCACATGTGCTCTTACAGGTACTAGTGCCGTCGCTGCATGTGTTGGCGTCTGTGCTGGCCTGGGCCTCTGCTGTTGTCAATCCCTTTGTCTACGCAGTCACAAACAGACAGTATCGTTCTGCCTATCGAAAGTTATTTTGTTGTCTTCGGAGTAAGCCAGGCCGAGCGTCAAACTCCCACTCAAAGAGCAACTCCTCTCGAACCTTTGTCACCGAATTCCAATACCACGCTTCAACTGGCCAGGTCACCAGCCCAGTCCTCGCTAGCCCTGCACCCGATGCCTGAACCCAGGTCTCCACTTTCCTTCTCCACCACCTCGTTCATAGAGCCTCACCCTGAGTCACCTCTTCTCACATCCACTACCCAGCCTCATCCTGCATCACCTCTCCTCACCACTACCCAGCCTCATCCTGCATCACCTCTCCTCACCACTACCCAGCCTCATCCTGCATCACCTCTTGCCACCATCCACCCTCACCCTAGTTCAACAACTTCCTCCCTGCTGCCTCCTCCAAAGTCCCCAGTCTCTCCTTCATCCAGCAGGAACTTGAGTCTGAACAGACCAATCTTTCCTGTTACCACCCTGATACTTGAGGTGAGCTCTTCTTCTGCCTCCTCCTCCTGTAGTACCTCCAGGGCCTCAACCCCCATCCTTCCCCCAGAACACAGATTGTCAGCTTCACTCTTTATTACGTTTGCAAAGATTGAAATCACGCCAAGAAATTCATCCTACCTAGATTCCCACCACTCAAGTGACTCCCAATCTCCAACCCCACCCCCTATTCCCCATGATCTGAAAACTCCACCACATCGCTGACTTACCCAAGTACCACCAACATTTCTGAATCCTACTCCCATGACCTGGAATCTGATCTACACCTCTGACCTGTATTCATCACCAACCTTTCCCCAATGGTGTTATGTTGGTTGACCCTCGTAATATACTTAGTCTCCAGTTTTGGAAACTTCGTAAAGAGAATTCCAGATTGTTTTTGACTTTGTACAAAGATAGTAAGGAAAAATGTTGTCAAGGGTGGGTTTAGAGCAGTGTTTATCAGCCAATTTGCCATACAACCACCAACTGGTCTCCTCTCTTGGTGTCAGTAAGATTAACAAATACCTGCTGCAAGTGCCCACTCAGCCAGGTTGTGATGGCTAGGTAGACCTGAGTTGCTACCAGTAACATCCTGGTTGGTTAGGCAATCTAGGGTGTGGCAGGGATGCAGTCACAGGTTAGTAACCTTGAGGTGAAGTCACTTCATGGTTAGTGCACCAGCTGGTACTCACTAGAGGGGGCTCACCACCTCTCCCAACTTGGTGAACTGGTGTTATTTTTTGATGCAGGTTATCCATGTAATAAAAAATTATACATAAAACAAGAACAGAGACAAGCTAACATATGATGCTATCATTCCAAATTTAGTGTTTTATATTTATTTCGTGTATGCACTAAACCCATATATTTGAAGTTATATAAAAGTACCTATGGCTAGAAAATGACTGTGGGTAATCCCTTGAAAATTACTCCACGATAGCCACTAAAGTTTTCTATTTAATAAGTGGAGAAAGAATCTCGAGAAATACCGCGCTTTGATTTTTATTATTAAATAGGTTTTATACTAAACAATTAGTGAGCCACTAATAGTAAAAAATCTCGAACCAATTGATCTGGCTTATGATCTTAATATTTAAAAATGTTATGACTATTACTGACGTGGGTTTCAGAGAGGACCCTGATGCCACTTAACTACTTTTAAACTGTTCTTTAATGAACATTATTTTGTACATCCTGATCTACTTCTAAAAATTATTACATCTTCTAGTGCTTTAGTGAGAATGTACAAAGCCGCCTAGTGCGCATTAGTCATAAGTTTACAGTATTGTGTAGTTTAATGTATTAAACTTTGTTGAAACAACAAATAATGTCTTCCAATTCCCAGGGAAGTTACACTGCAGAAATAGTGTGTTCTAAGTGTAGCAAAGTACACTGTAGGACCACTAAGTGGTTCTCAGAATAACAGTACAATATACTGCAGAACATGTGTATCAGTACCACTGTACGGTGATGGTGTGTACTATACAGTGGTATACGTATTGCAAAACCACTGGTGGGTTCTCATTGTAATACAGGGCAAAGTTATGTCACATTTAGTTTGTTTCTTCCTCCTCTACTGAAGACAAACTAAACTGTCCCAATTAAGTATAAGTAATTATCATAGTATTTTTTCAAATATAGTCTAGATGTAAGCAAATATATTTATTTTTTGACATGCTTAATGTCTAGATGTAAGTAAAGTTGTTTACTCTTTGTATGACAAAGCATTGCTGTGGATACTGAAGAGTGATCAATATAGCAGTGTATACTTGTGCAAATTACCTGCAAAGGCTGGCCTCCACCTGGTGGTAACCAGTCACCTTGATCCTGTGATGCTTCACTGGTAAAACAGTACAGTACACTATTCACAGCAATTATCCACAGGGCATCTAGTAAATGTGTAAATACTTAGCTTTTATGTTTCAGTGTAGGCCAGTATAGATATGTTATCAAAAGAGGATTTTTACGTAAGTGAAATTCTAGCAATATACCTTGTCACAAAGTTGCTGCAGGTATCCTTGAGCAGTGTTACTGCTAGGAAATAACTTGTCCAATCTCCCCGTGTTTGTGTGTCTGACAGCTATTTCATCTGGCTTTTGAGTCATGTCCATAACACCAAAACTAACTGGTGATCTTGGCTCTCATGAGATGCATGACTATGGCACAAACACAGAAGTCTTGGTTCACACGAGTCAAGTCCATGGTGCCAAAACTGTTGAATGGTTGTCTTGGTTCCTGTTAAAATGCATGTCCGTGACACCAACACAGAAGTCTTCATTCCCATGAGACATGTCCACGGTGGTGACAAGTAACAGTAAGCTCGACTACACTGCTCATTCACTGTCTGGAGTTCTACCTCAATGTCTAGGGTTTATGGTAACACTAAGAGAACAAATTAGTGCATGCTTCAGACAGCTCAATACCTGCCTGTTGACAAATGTAATACGACAGCTTAATGATTAAGAACATATGGTGACGATGTAAATATACTTAATAAAACGTAGCATTTCTTATATACATATGGATACTGTGTATCAATGAACCTTCACTGCATGCAACCACAGATACTGAGAGAGAGAGAGAGAGAGAGAGAGAGAGAGAGAGAGAGAGAAGTGTATGTGCAACTAACTTTAAATTGATGCAACACCAACTGTATGATGGGCTTGTTGGCTAGAGTTAATTATTGACAGAAATCAAATTATCCAGGATAATACTATAAATGTTTCAGAAGTGATTAGGCAAATTATTTGAAAAATCAGGGAAATAATTAACAGGTTCTCTATTAATAAACTTGAAGTGATGGTAACAATGAAACTATTGAAGGAAAACCACAACTTGCAAAGCAAGCTTAAACTATGACAGTTTGCTCTGTGTACAATTTTATCACTTCACGTTCATAAAGTTCTACAAAGAAATGTCATCCCAATTAAAGCTTGTTCTACAACTTTCATGTTTTTTCACTATTGTTGACAGTATGCCAGCTGAATACAGATTCAACATATTACATACCTCACCTCATCTTTAATTACTGTATCTACAGTGTAGTATCTGCCTCTCCTGTGTTACTAATAGTTAACTAATATGTAATCTGGATTTATGACCTTAGTCCGAGACATCTACGACAAATTAACATTATGTCCATGACACTTGAGAATCTTTACCGACGAAAGGTTCCACCACACAGCAGGCTTCTTCAGGTAATATAAAACTGGAAACAGCAATAGTAGTAGTTTGGTGTGACCTACTGAAATAAACTCATTCTAATCAGAATTTATTGTTGAAATTATTGATAGTTCACAAACATCACCCATGAATTCCTCATTCACTAGAGCAATAACATGGGTAAAGGGGAAACAAAATACCGCAGTAACAATTACATCCTTTAGGGAGGGTGTTTCAATGCAGTTGAAGTGTTCTTCCTAAAAGGAATCTGAGTGACCCTTCCCTTCCTTGGATCAAACCTGACTACTTCCCATTTCCCAGGTGCTGCTTTACAGGTTTAATGTTTCCCTAGACAGTAACTGAATGGTTGACAACGTCACAGCCTAGCCCTTGGTTAGTAGGGAGGATCTCTAAGCCACTGGCATGTCAGTGGTCCTTTCACCATAAAAGCAAAATTCTAGCTCCTGAATGTGTTATTACCTAATTGAATTACAGTTTATATTTGAACTTTATCATAGCAATTTGAATTTTATAATACAGTGGACCCCAGGATTTCGTAGTCGTCGGATTTTGTAATATCAGTACATAATATGTGTATTGGTAATAGTCATTTGTCCCGAACGTGTCCGAGCGGCGGCCCGACACACACCATTTACAGTCAGTGTGCCATTGTTTACCAGCCAGTGAGGACAATCCCACGCGTTTATACGATACATTTCGTAATATTCCATTCGTTTTAGTGGTGCTTGCAACTGCTAAATAAGCCACCATGGGTCCAAAGAAAGCTCCTAGTGCCAGCCCTTTGGGAAAGGTGAGAAACATTACAGAATTCAAGAAAGACATCATTGCAAAATATGAAAGTGGAGTACGTGTGGCAGAGCTTGCCACGTTGTATAAAAAAGGAAATCAAGGAAGCTTTTGTTGTGAAAGGTGCAAATATGATCACAAAACAGAGATCGCAAATACTCGAAGATGTGGAGACTTTGTTGGTGTGGATCAACCAAAAACAGTTAGCAGGAGATAGTGTCGTGCAGTCGATAATTTGTGAAAAGGCAAGGCAGTTGCATGATCTCGTAAAGAAAATGCCTGGAACTAGTGCTGATCTTAGTGAATTTAAGGCCAGCAAAGGCTGGTATGAGAGATTTAAGAAGTGTAGTGGCATACACAGTGTGGTAAGGCATGGCAAGGCTGCAAGTTCTGACAAATGTGAAGCTGAAAAATATGTGCAGGAATTCAAGGGGTACATAAAGGCTGAACAGTTGAAATCCCAACAAGTGTTCATTTGTGACAAAACAGGGCTCTTTTGGAAGAAAATGCCAAAGAGGACCTATATCACACAGGAGGAAAAGGCACTGCCAGGACACAAGCCTAAGAAAGACAGGCTAGCTCATGTTCTGTAGTAATGCTTTACTAATGGTGTATCGCTCTGAAAATCCCAGTGTTTTCAAGAAAAACAGTGTCATCAAGGCTAATTTGTGTGATGTGGAAGGCTAACAGTAAGGCATGGGTTACGAGGGAAATTTTCCTAGATTGGTTCAATGAAGTGTTTGGCCCCAGTGTGAAGAAATATCTCCAGGAAAATAAATTTGAACTCAAGTGCCTCTTGGTAATGGACAATGCTCCTGCTCATCCTCCAGACTTGGATGACCAAATGGTGCAGGAGTTTCATCACAGTGAAGTTCTTGCCCCCCAAATACCACTCCTCTCATCCAGCCCATGGACCAGCAGATCATTGCAAACTTCAAAAAACTGTACACCAAAGCAATGTTTCAAAGGTGCTTTGATGTGATCTCAGACACTGCACTGACCCTAAGAGTTCTGGAAAGATCACTTCAGTATCCTCCATTGCATAAACCTTATAGGTAAGGCTTGGGAGAGAGTGACTTCCAGGACTTTGAACTCTGCTTGAAGGGTTTGGGGCTGACCCTGAGGAGCCTATGGCAGATGTGGAAACTATTGTGGCATTGGGGAATTCCATGGGGTTGGATGTGAGTGGCGAGGATGTGGAAGAGTTGATGGAGGACCACAATGAAGAGCTAACCATTGAAGAGCTGCAAGACCTTCATTGGGAAAAGCAACAGACCACATTATTATTAGAATCAAATAGAAGCGCTAAACCACAGGGGTTATACAGCGCAACAAACCACAGCTCAGGAAATTGCTTCAGAGGAGGAGCAAAAGAGATGGAAGAAGGTGCCTTCAAAGATTAAGGACATTTGTGCAAAATGGAGCGAGGTGCAAACATTTATGGAGGAACATCACCCTAAAAGCTGTTACAGGCCGTGTCTGTGACATGTTCAATGACAATATCATGTCCCATTTTAGGGAAATTTTAAAGAGACACCAGAAACAGAGCTCTCTGGACAGATATGTAGTGCCACAGGTGTGCAGTGACTCAAGCTGGTCCTAGTGGCATTAAAAACAAAGAAGGGAAGTAACCCCGGAAAAGGACTTGGTACCTGAAGTCCTTATGAAAGGGGATTTCCCTTCCAAACAATTGTAACTCCTTAAGTAAAAGGACACAAATGCAACTAATGTGACATTTTATTGTGGCAACGTTTTGCTCTCCAGGAGCTTTGTCAAGCTGTTACCATCCTCTCCTGTCTTCCATACATCAACAAGTCTTCAATAAAGGTAAGTGTCATGTTATTATTGTTTTATTCATGTCTCATTGTTTTCTGGGTAGGTAAATGTATAATGTAAAAAAATTATTTTTTTTTAATACTTTTGGGTGTCTGGAACAGATTAATTGGTTTTAAATTATTTCTTATGGGGAAAATGAATTTGGAAATTGTCAAATTCGGGTTTAGTCACACACTCTGGAACGGATTAATTACAATAACCTGGGGTCCACTGTACTTGTCCTCATTATAGTGAAATGTTGGTATACACTTAACAGTGAAATAGTTGACAGAAAATGCAGAGATCCACTACTTAAGGTGTCCACTCAAACATTTTAACCATCAGAAACTCCAAAATTAAAAAGATGAGAAAGTAAAATACACTTAGAGCAAGTCATGCTAGGAGAAATATTGTGTCCTAGTTATTTAAAGTCTGAAAGGCTTGCTACCAAGTCTGATTTCATAAAGCTCTATTTAGGCAAAACATCTAATATTATAATATCTAAGCACTAAACCCACAAGGGCCATACAGCAATGTGGAAACGTCTGATAAAAAGGCTCATTCTGCTGTGTTTTTACATTTCTAATTTGTTAACCACTTGTCTTTTAAATCCCTAAAAGCCATCAAATTGCACTTTCTTTAGAAATGGAAAAAAAAAATGCAAATTTCTTTCTAAGCAGGAGCAAAATTCCTAAAAAATAGAGAGAACTATTAATATAAATGACTGAAGACTTTTCAAAACTTTTCCTAGGAGTAAAAAGGTTATCAGCAAATCCTACTTGCCACCTGGGCAGCAGAATGGCAACTTATGTGTAGGAACAATATTGTTGCAGGATTATGTAGCCAATACCAGTTTTACCCCAGTTGGTGACCCCACGATGTTGATCACACTTTTCATAATATACTAGCACGTCCTTTGCCATCCGACAAATGGTATCTTAGGAACACTCAAATTTCTGTTGCTGCTGCTGCTCCCAGTAAATTTTCATTCCCATGGTCTTCTTCAGATCCTTGAAATATTGCATAACAGGTGCCAGGACCAATGGAAATAAGTCACTGTCTGACCTTTTTGGGTTATCCTAGGTTCTCTACACACATGCTGCTATGTATGGTAATCTATGTAACTATTTGTGTATACCTGAATAAACTTGCTTAACAGTGCAAGCTGGTTGACCAGCTGATGCCCCAACCTTTATGTCGGTGATGACGGCTTTGCTTGGCATTTGGAAGTCCCTGATGGCAGCCAACCTGTTTCTTGTGGGAGGATATTCCTCCCATCATAGGTGAAAACACAGAAATTCCACCTCTTGCTGCCAGCTTTAATTTCTCCAGCTGTGGGCTATTTTAATTTACTCTTGCTGCAAGTCTTGAGGAAATGTGTGCCAGAATGACTGCTTATCATGGATATTGTTGACCACGTTGTCCTCGCATTTATAATGCCTGCTGACAGTGGCAGTGCCAAGGAAAACTAAAGCCCCAAAATTCAATCAGCTCCACAAAGCTCTCCAAGTAACAATAACAAAAGCTGCTTCAAGCCAAGTCCCCTAGCCCCCTCTTCCAATTAAATTGTAATCCCTAAGCCCCTCTAATATAAAATTTCTGGAGCTGCCCCTGCCTGGTGATTCCTCTAAAGCATCACTGAACCTCTGTGTATTCATGTGAAGCAGTGCAATGACCCAGGCAGGTGCAGCAGCATTGGTACCTTCTCCATGAGGTGATGAATAATGTACATAATGAATATTGCACATTGGCTGCTATTTTGGATGTTGAAAACCATGATTATATATAACATAGTCATTATTAAAAAAAAATTAAATATAGAAAAAGTATCAGTATCGGTCGAAAATTGGGTGTTAGTATTGGCCAAAATTTTGGCATCATCCCATCCCTAAATATATTAAGCTGAAGCAGATACGTACTTTATTAAGACTACAGGGCTGCGGAAGAGGAAACAATCAGGTTGGAGTCAGGGAAGGGGATATGCAATGAAGGAAGCAATAAGCACAAAGTGTTTTGCCCAAGGAACAATAAAGTGATGGGGTGCAGTGGTGTGATGGGTCGCCTCCCGCCCACTGATTGGATAATAGACGAGCGGCTGGACCCCGTCATCACGACCCCAGACCCCAGCATCACGATCCCGGACCCCAGCATCATGACCATGGGCCATGGCATAACCCCAGACCTTGGTATTGCTACCCCAGAGACTGGCATCATTAACCCAATCACAAAATCCCGACTCTGGACTCAGATAATGACCCCCAAATCAGAGCATCACAACCACAGACCCCAGCATCACCACTCAGACCAGCTACATGGTTCACAAGCCTCACCTAAGGGCCAATATAACTAATCCCCAAGGCGGTATTTTCAAGTGTAAACAAGTTATCATGGATAACACAAGTATTTAACATCACATGCAGTGTGATTCCCAGTATTAATAATGGTATTATACACACACAACCCGCACATAGAAAAGAGGAGCTTACGACGACGTTTCGGTCCGACTTGGACCATTAGTATTATTGTCAAGAGTGTCAATACAATATGTTGGCACTCACAGGAAGGAAATACTACAGTCAGTGATTTTTAACGCCGAGAGCAGAGGCACCCTGGGTGACAATTGACTAAAGACAGTACCCCCATGCGTGGGCAGTAGGGGAAAATCTTACACGTGGAAGTTAATTTACCCAAGTATAATGTTTATGGGGTCATATAAATGTCCCAAGACCAGCGACAAACATCGGTGATAGCCGGATAGGATACAATTAGTATCCATTAGTAGTGATGCAAGGAGTCTGCGGTAGTGATGCAAGGAGTCTGCGGTAGTGATGCAAGGAGTCTGCGGTAGTGATGCAAGGAGTGTGGTAGTGATGCAAGGAGTCTGTGGTAGTGATGCAAGGAGTCTGTGGTAGTGATGCAAGGAGTCTGCGGTAGTGATGCAAGGAGTCTGTGGTAGTGATGCAAGGAGTCTGTGGTAGTGATGCAAGGAGTCTGTGGTAGTGATGCAAGGAGTCTGTGGTAGTGATGCAAGGAGTCTGTGGTAGTGATGCAAGGAGTCTGCGGTAGTGATGCAAGGAGTTTGCGGTAGTGATGCAAGGAGTCTGCGGTAGTGATGCAAGGAGTCTGCGGTAGTGATGCAAGGAGTCTGCGGTAGTGATGCAAGGAGTCTGCGGTAGTGATGCAAGGAGTCTGCGGTAGTGATGCAAGGAGTCTGCGGTAGTGATGCAAGGAGTCTGTGGTAGTGATGCAAGGAGTCTGCGGTAGTGATGCAAGGAGTCTGCGGTAGTGATGCAAGGAGTCTGTGGTAGTGATGCAAGGAGTCTGCGGTAGTGATGCAAGGAGTCTGCGGTAGTGATGCAAGGAGTCTGTGGTAGTGATGCAAGGAGTCTGTGGTAGTGATGCAAGGAGTCTGTGGTAGTGATGCAAGGAGTCTGCGGTAGTGATGCAAGGAGTCTGCGGTAGTGATGCAAGGAGTCTGCGGTAGTGATGCAAGGAGTCTGCGGTAGTGATGCAAGGAGTCTGTGGTAGTGATGCAAGGAGTCTGCGGTAGTGATGCAAGGAGTCTGCGGTAGTGATGCAAGGAGTCTGCGGTAGTGATGCAAGGAGTCTGCGGTAGTGATGCAAGGAGTCTGCGGTAGTGATGCAAGGAGTCTGCGGTAGTGATGCAATGAGTCTGTGGTAGTGATGCAAGGAGTCTGTGGTAGTGATGCAAGGGAGTCTGTGGTAGTGATGCAAGGAGTCTGCGGTAGTGATGCAAGGAGTTTGCGGTAGTGATGCAAGGAGTCTGTGGTAGTGATGCAAGGAGTCTGTGGTAGTGATGCAAGGAGTCTGCGGTAGTGATGCAAGGAGTCTGCGGTAGTGATGCAAGGAGTCTGCGGTAGTGATGCAAGGAGTCTGTGGTAGTGATGCAAGGAGTCTGTGGTAGTGATGCAAGGAGTCTGCGGTAGTGATGCAAGGAGTCTGCGGTAGTGATGCAAGGAGTCTGTGGTAGTGATGCAAGGAGTCTGTGGTAGTGATGCAAGGAGTCTGTGGTAGTGATGCAAGGAGTCTGTGGTAGTGATGCAAGGAGTCTGTGGTAGTGATGCAAGGAGTCTGCGGTAGTGATGCAAGGAGTCTGCGGTAGTGATGCAAGGAGTCTGCGGTAGTGATGCAAGGAGTCTGTGGTAGTGATGCAAGGAGTCTGTGGTAGTGATGCAAGGAGTCTGCGGTAGTGATGCAAGGAGTCTGCGGTAGTGATGCAAGGAGTCTGCGGTAGTGATGCAAGGAGTCTGCGGTAGTGATGCAATGAGTCTGTGGTAGTGATGCAAGGAGTCTGTGGTAGTGATGCAAGGAGTCTGTGGTAGTGATGCAAGGAGTCTGCGGTAGTGATGCAAGGAGTTTGCGGTAGTGATGCAAGGAGTCTGTGGTAGTGATGCAAGGAGTCTGTGGTAGTGATGCAAGGAGTCTGCGGTAGTGATGCAAGGAGTCTGCGGTAGTGATGCAAGGAGTCTGCGGTAGTGATGCAAGGAGTCTGTGGTAGTGATGCAAGGAGTCTGCGGTAGTGATGCAAGGAGTCTGTGGTAGTGATGCAAGGAGTCTGTGGTAGTGATGCAAGGAGTCTGTGGTAGTGATGCATTTGCTGCCTTTCAGTTGTTATTTCATTTCATCTTTGATTATTATATAGGGCTCTGGTAGCCTGGTGGCTAAAGCTCTCGCTTCACACGGCAATCGTCTGGGTTCGATTCCCAGCCAGGGTAGAAACATTGGGCGTGTTTCTGTACACCGGTTGTCTATGTTCACCCATCAGTAAAATGGGTGTGGGTGTGGGTCGCATCCTGGGACAAAACTGACCTAATTTGCCAGAAATGCTCAGCATAACAAGGGGCTTTATATATAGTAGTATGTCATTGATGTCAGCTAGGCCCGCATACCTTGTACATGTACTTGTAGTAAATAAATATATTATTATTATTTATTTATTATTACTACTATATTATTGGCATTGGGCACAAAAGACCTTTAATAATTTTCATACAGACACCATGTCATCATCATTTCTACTGGCCCACACTGCTTACTGTCATCATCAATGCAGCAATAATAATTATTTCTACAAGTACATGTACAAGGTATACAAGCCTAGCTGACATAAATGACATACTACTATGTATATAGAAAGCCGCTTGTTATGCAGAGCATTTCCCGCAAATTAGGTCAATTTTGTCCCAGGATGCGACCCACACCAGTTGACTAACACCCAGGTACCTCTTTTTTACTGATGGGTGAACATGGACAGCAGGTGTCTTATGGAAACGTCCTAATGTTGTCTAGCTGTACCGGAGATTCGAACTCCGGACCTCAGTGTGCAAGCTGAGTGCGCTAGCGATCGAACTATAAAAATATCAGCCCAGTTCCCACCTCCTTCCACCTAATGTCTACACTGTATCATGTACAAGATGAATATGTTGGTGAACGCCCGGCGACCTCAACTAAAATCTTAAGAGAACAAATATGCTGACAGAGTTCGTAACCTTAATAATGACTCTGGACACTACAGGGCTTGTCGCATCATACCTAAAATTGTCAGATATAGGATGAAGCAGCTGCTGTGCAGTCCACTGACACCATTAAACAACATGGGATCATTCGAGATTTCATCTCCGCATATAAAATTCCTATATCGGAAATGTTACAAGCAAACATCCTGCTCCATCAACTCTATGAAAATTCCACCTTACATAGTCTGGTGGGCCTGCTACAGTGCTCCTCGAACCTCTCAACCCCACCTCACCAGGATCTCCAGGACCACTATTTGCGTGTAGATTCTGTACACACTTGATAAAGCCCTATTTAAAGGTGAAACTTTTCTATTAGAAAGGCTTGTGTGTTTTACATTCTTAGTTTATCGGCCAGGTGCTGCAAGACCCCTACAAGCTTAGCGACTCCCATTAATGTAACAATGTTAGTTTGGTAGGTACATGCCATTCACCACATTGTTTAACGTGGTCACATTATAGTTTAAAATATACAAATGGTCCATACCTCAAGTGAAATGCAACTGTAAGTATTTATAGTTTGACATTTCAACCGAAGAGAATATTAATGATAACCAGTATATGAATAAAATTAAATATAAATTTATTGACTATCGTGATCGTCGTATGTCAACCATGATTCAAAATGAACTTAGTAATCTGCAGATCACTGAAGTCTGAGGCATCTTGAAAACTACACAAATTCAGAAGGGCCGTAAGTGGGTTGGTTACCTAAGAGATTACAACAAGTCCTCTGCTACCAGATATACGTCGTTTGTTTTTGCCATTATTGAAAGTTAACTAAGTACTATATAAATATCCATTGACAGTTGTAATAAACAACTTGAGTTCATATAAGTTAATTTGTTAAATCTAACCTAATTTAGAATAGATATACACATACATAATTGTTGTAGTTGTTTAGATAAGGTCAAAATCAACAAACTAGAACACGTAAAAAGCCCAACCTACTTGAAGGACGTGTTCATCAGCAGACATGCGGAGATTCTAGTCAGCAGGTTACATAAAACTAGAGTCAGTGGACTAGATGATGCCAGAGCTTGCAGAAGCCACATTCAGCAGACTTGATAAAACTGTGGAGAGTGAACTGGATGAAGCTGGAGCCCGTGGACTAGATCAACAACAGTCAGCAGACTAGATGAACACACACATCGGACTAGATGAAATAAAGAGCGTCGGAAGACTGATGGTGCCAGCAGACTAGACAAGGCCTGAACCAGCAAAGTGGTGGGTGCTGGCACTGCCCTCCAAATCAGCTACAAGGGTGACGTAGTCTACCATGTCGAGGGTGCGTCGCAGCCCCTCCTCCAAGGACGTTTCATCCACCTGCCGTTATAACATGACTTATTATAATATCGCCACCACAACTCTTACTAGTAACTTTATAATATCAGATCAATATCTCCATTTTAATATAATTAAATACAAATATACAGTACTCTTAATATTACCAAAGAGGATGGAGAAGATGATAAAATGTGTGAAACACTTCCCAAACTAATCCATTTCTTGGTGTGCACACCCTCCTTAGCCAAAAATTTAACCACCAATGGGATCAAGCAACACTTTTTAGTTTGAGGGGGGGGGTAAACAGGATTCCGCAGAGCAACAATGATAGCAGTACCTGTCTTTTTATCCTTGTGCTGTAGCTACACAACACTTGAGAGATGCTGTAGCGACTCTCGATTCAAACTTCATCGAAGCAGCCACGTAGTGGAATATTCTTGCAGACTATTCAAGCAGACCAGCTCCTCCCAGAATTTACAGTTCCATTTCGACAAACTCATCGTGAAAAAATCGTCCAAACATTGCCCGATATTACTTCAGGAAAGGATAAAGCTTGCCACCTAGTGGTGAAGGCACCATATGCTGGAAATTTCCTCCCTACTTCCTCCTTGGGCACTCCGACCTTCAGGGCATTAGCACTGGAGTAGCTCTTCGTCCAGCCGCCTCCATACTCACTGAACACAGGTGCATCTGTGACAGTCCATCAGCTGGTCAATTTGGGCTCCCATGGTCTTATGTCATATACCAGAAGCAATGTATGCCAGACACGAAAATGTGAATATCATAATCAAGTCTTGTTACAGCCTGCTGCCCAGCAGAACAAGAACCTCAGGTACCGAGGCTCGATGACAGCCAGAAGTGCCTTGATGGAGTCTCCATGCTACCATGGAAAGGCAGTAAAAAAAACTGGGGGGACACCTGTATGCCTAAAATGGCCAACACCTACCAACAATACTCTAATGACGAAAAGGGGTAGTGTCGCCAGTTTAAGGAAGACCCAGATCAATAAATACAGAGGCCTAGAACTATGTTATGACTGTTTCAATACGATCAGAAACCCATTGAAGCAAGGAACAAGTGTACACTTAAATTTCCGAGAGGAAATGCTTGCTGCCCCCTGGGCACTCGGCTCACCGCTGGGGAGCTGGATGAGGTACTTCTTATGTAGGTTTTGTGATATCATGCATGTTATTCTCATTCCTGTACACTCAACAGACTTATTCTCCTAAAATTCTTTCTCTCCCTCAGGGCCAAATTTGAATGTGCACTTTGAGATATGCATGAAGGAGCCGGCTGGAGCACCATTGTTTTAGATGATGATGTCGACAAATTAATCCCAATTTGGAGTAGTTTACTTCTTTTTTTACCTACAAGCCTTTATGGTTGGATATTATCTTGACGATGGCGAAGGGTTATTAATTAATCTTACTTGGATCAAGCCTAATTGCCTTCGATTTTCCCAGGCTCTGTATGACCCCAATGGGATTAGCACTTCATGACTATGATTATTAAAGAAAAATACATTCACTATCAGCTGTCTTGCCAGAAATATACAAACAGTTTAGAAAACCGAAAACCTGTCAGAAACAGCAACTTTTTAGGATCTTGATACAAGAATAAAAATAGTGATAAGTTTCAGCTGCTTAGGTATGGAAAAAATGAAGAACTCAAAAGGAACACTATATACAAAACGCAAGAGGGTCACCACATAGAACGAAAGGAACACGTAAAGGACTTGGAAATAATTATATCTGCTGATCTGTCTTTTAAAGACCATAACAAGACAAAGATCTCAACAGCCAGGAAGATGACGGGGTGGGTATTGAGAACTTTCAAAACAAGGAAAATAATGCCGATGGTGACACTCTTCAATTCGCTAGTGCTCCCTCACTTAGAATACTGCTCAGTGCTGACGGCCCCGTTCAGGGCAGGAGAAATATCAGAGCTGGAACAAATTCAGAGATCGTTTACGGCTCACATTGAGCCATTGAAACATCTAAATTATTGGGAACGCCTTAAAGTCTTGAACATGTACTCATTGGAGCGGAGGAGAGAGAGATACATGATAATATATACCTGGAAAGTACTTGAGGGCCTGGTCCCAAATCTGCACACTGCCATAACAACATACTGGAGTGAGAGATATGGGAGGAAGTGTAAAATAAACCCAGTGAGGAGCAGGGGTGCGGTGGGAACAATACGGGAGCACTGTATTAACATCCGGGGTCCCAGACTATTCAACATCTTACCAGAAGATATCAGAAACACGGCTGGAACCAGTGTAGAAGCCTTCAAGAGGAAACTGGACAAGTATCTTCACCAGGTGCCAGATCAACCAGGCTGTGATGGATATGTGGGGCAGCGGGCCTCCAGCAGCAACAGCCTGGTTGACCAGGCAAGCACAAGACGAGCCTGGCCCATGGCCGGGCTCAGAGAGTAGATTAACTCTCGAAACTCTTCAAAGGCAAAGGTAAAGGTCAAAGGAATAATACACAAATAACCCGCACATACGAGAGAAACTTATGACGACGTTTCGGTCCGACATGGACCATTAACTAGTCACACACTAGTTAATGGTCCAAGTCGGCATAAGTTTCTATATGCGGGTTGTGTGTGTATTGACACAGGAAATTCTTCAAAGTTCTCTTAACCTATTGGCGTGACTTACTGCCACTTGTGTATTTTTCCACAGGTGACGCCTCACCTGTCGCCTCACCTGTCTGCAATATATAAGCCTTTTTCTGAGCATATGCTATACTTTTGTCAAGACTGGTGGGCTGAACACACCATTTCCAGAGGGACTGATTACTTCAAATTCATCTTCCAAAGTTCTTCCCTGTACTGGACTGATGAAGCCACTGGCTGGCGAAACGTTTCCACAATAAAGATACCGAAATGTTGCACAAATGTCACAATCTTTGCCAGAACTGCACAAACATCGCGGTACAACTTGGAAAACTGACCTGACACGGCAGATTGTCGTGAATGTGAGGTCGTCGACGCCAGTCTATATCCTCACACAGTCGTTCATATTCGATCTCTCCGTCTTCCTGAGTCACACTGAGAAAGGGAGAAAGGTCAAGGTCACCACGAGCAAAAATTGTTAGTTTGCCAGGGATAATCATCTGATGCTGGTCTTAATATGACGACCTGTTCACCAGCCACAGGTCACCTTGGTTTGAAGACTTTCTCTCCTGCGTGTAGACATACAAGGGCGGAAGTCAGGTTTTGAGGAAAAAGAAAAGAAAAAGAAAGGCGAAGAAGACGCAGAAGTATTAAGCCAGGAAGGTTACTATCCCAGGGTAATGAAAGGAGACCAATCATTGTGGCTTATTGCCACTGGGGTCTATTTTTATCTCCTACCCCCGGGATGCAACCTACATTAGCCAACTAACTTCCAGGCATATATGTACTACTAGTTAACAGGGGCAACAGGTGTTAGGAGACTTTCCAAAAAATTCCACCTCTTGAGGGTTTCCTCCCACGGCCTCTCAATTGTGAGCCCACCGAACCACTGCTCTGTGTAGTTTATGCATTACTTCACGATTAGTGGATGGAGGATCGAGCCTCCAGGGCTGTGCGGAACGACCCATACATAATGCTTCAACATGATAATACTGTTGCAATAATGGCTTAACAGATTATTATATTCATGGGAAGCCGCTAGACCAGGGTGTACTATCAGTACACAAACTTTAGTATACATGGAGACGGTTCCGGGGGTCAACGCCCCCGCGGTCCGGTCTGTGACCAGGCCTCATGGTAGATCAGGGCCTGATCAACCAGGCTGTTACTGTTGTGTATATATATATATATATATATATATATATATATATAAGTTTTATTATTTTTAGTACTCTATACAGAAGGGGTCGTCCTGAGAATGGATGGAGGGAGGGGTTAAATGAAGTTTTGTGTCTTGGACATACAGCAGGCATGTGTGAGCGTGTTAGATAGGAATGGAGACAAATGGTTTTTGGGACCTAAAGGCTGTTGGAGTGTGAGCAGTAATATTCTGTGAAGGGATTCAGGAGAAACCAGTTAGCCGGACTTGAGTCCTGGAGGTGGAAAGTACAATGCCTGCACTCTAAAGGAGGGGGTTGAGATATTTGCTGATTAGAGTAACATCTAAACTATCGCACATGTGCGCCTCTGTCAAGTCACTGATAGTGTAAATGGTGAAAGTTTCTTTTTCGGGTCACCCCGCCTCGTTGGGAGACGGCCAGCGTGTTAAAAAAAATAGGTAGGCAGGCAGAGGTGAGTGAGAGTTACGTACTCACTATTTGTGGTTGCAGGGGTCGAGTCACAGCTCCTGGCCCCGCCTCTTCTGTGTGTGTGAGGGCGCATGCGTGCATGCAAAGTGAGAACTTTGGAAAAGTCGATCCAGTCTCACTCCAGTCTGGCCACCCATGAAAGATGGATGAAGAGTTTTGGCGAGTGCTGATTGTGTACTTGTGCCTCACCTCTTGACAAGAGCATCGATTAGTGTTGTGGTGAGGGGCGGCCGGATAGCCAAGAGTGCCGCCCGCACGGTGCTGGCTGGCAGCCGCCCACGACCCTCTATATCACGACCACGCAGCCCACAACTCAAGTCCTGTACTCCTGAGTAAGGGAGAGAAAGTTGCTGTAAGATCTGAAGTTCACTAGAATCAAATGGTCATTCGGTGCCTTTTACCAGGTGTTTCCAAACTACCAGCTTGGGACTTTTTTGATAAAAATAAATTGAACTTTATCAAATAAAACCATAATTCATCGTATCATTAGCGAGGAAGCTGACAATATTTATCTCATTGTAAAAAGTCTTATCAATATAGTTCATTATGTTATAGTAGTCATAATTAAGCACAAAATATTAAGAAAATGGAAGAAGCAAGTATCAAGTCTCGTCAGAGTTGTTAGTTCTCTTTAGATAAGTCTGAATCTTAGATATAACAACATTCACATTAAAATATTTTAAATTTATCTCAAACAACCTTCAACCCTGAGTTTTTTCTGCGTTGTCACTATTTTATTAAAAAAAACGAAGAGGGTAAAAGAATGTCACCTCTCCAAGTTATGCAAGATTTCATGGAACCTCAAGTTTGTAAATCCCTGGTCTTATACTGCACACTGCAAGTGTACTTGCTACTAACACTCAACACTACACCCACACAAACTATAACGAGTCATCTGTGATTTGGCAATAGCTCAGGAAGGACTGAAACGTCTCAAGGTTCCTCTTCTGAGTGCGGGTTTTTGACGAGGTAAAACAAACCAAGCTAAAACTACCCAATTCAACATTTAATAAAATTAATAAATACACTCATAAAACAACCCATCCACATGTAATGACACTCGTGTAGCTTTGAATGTCACTGACTTTTGGGTTATCCTAGGTAATTTACAGTATGTATGATAATTGTACTTATGTGTACCTGTGCCAAAATAAACTTACCTTGGCTTTTCCAGAAACCTCTGCTAGACGTGATCTATTTTTTTAAGTGATTTAACTAAAACGTAGAAACCCCAAATTTTCTAACGCTGCAAATCAAGAAAGAAAACAACATGTGAAAAATTAAGATAAGTTATATCAAATTTTATATAATTTTTACATACCTTTATAAATACTTTTTTACATTAAAAGATACCGAGTCACTGAGGCCTTGACACCATGGTGATTATAAAACTCATGGAATAGCCTGAATAGTTGTAAGACTTGGGAGCATTTTAAATATGTAGATAAATGGTTCAGAGAACCGATAAGTTGATAAATTACACACATGTGCAACACTTTGGTATCTTATATGAAACGTTTCGCCACACAGTGGCTTCATCAGTCCAATACAAAGAAGAATGGTGAAGATCAGAAGGAGTTTGAGGTAATCAGTCCCTCAGCCTGGAGTCCATGTAATTAAAACGGAAATGTTTTTTGGGTCTGCCTAAGCGACAGAAAACACTGGGAGAAATTTTCACTTATACTAAAAACCAGAAACACAAAAAAAATATCCTTTTTGGATAATTTGACAGTCTTATGTGACAGATGGGAAAGTAGAGAGTAGGGCAGCTGGAACTGTCACCCCTGGTGCTGCCTTGTAAGACAGTACCTATAAAGATATGGAAATGAAAGCATGCACCAGGTGGAGTGTGTGGACCTGGTATTGAAGAAACAGGTAAAGATCTAAACTTACAAGACCCAGAAATACAAAATAGCAATACTGCTGGAGATGGGAAAAAAAGGGGAGGATGCTTTGGGGAATGGTTCTGATACATTACCAGTACTAACTGGTGGTGGTACTGATGCTGGTACTGGTGGTGGTACTGATGCTGGTACTGATGCTGGTACAGGTGGTGCAGATAGTGAAGGAGTCAGAAAAAAACTGCATCAGTAGGGAACCCAGCCACAAAAAAATTCTAGCAAACAGAAATCAAATCTGTGCAAATTCTATGCTTTGGGTATCTGTATGCATAGAATATCTGGGAAAACAGGTGGGACGTGCAATTTTGATCCCCCCAAAAAATGCAGCAAATTCATGACCAAAGGAGTATGCAATTCTAGTAAACTATTTCACCCTGAAATGTGTTATTTATCTGTCAATGAAAGAATGTTACAACACATTGTCAGGCCAGGAGCTATGAATCGACCCCTGCAACCACAACTAGGTGAGTACACCATTTAAAGGGGACCACAAGGTACAGATCAAATAGACCTTGGGAAACAAACCAGGATAGTTAAACCTACTCCGGAGAGAGTATTTCTTTGAGTGATTTTATAAGAAGAAATATGAACCTTACCTCTGCATATCTTTTTGTATGTAAGCAGTAAGGGTAGTGAGTGTATTTGTGTGTGTGTGTGTGTGTGTGTGTTTGTTTGTGTGACTTATTCACAACGTATAAACGTCACTTGGTCTCTCTCTATGCATTTTTTAGTGTCAGGAAGAAAAAACTGACAGAAAATGACAGAAATGCTACACCACCTCGGATCACTACTGGAGTGGAGGCACAGTCAGTGCCCCCCCCACTCCAGAACAACAAATATTAGTGCCAGCAAATAAAGCGCCCCATATACCATCAATACGACATTTGTACTTGCAAATATACAGGGTTTAAAGTCATCAACAAACAAAATACCTTTCATAAGTGGACTCCTCACAGACTCAATTGTAATGTTTGCAGCTTTCACAGAGACCCACACAAAGAATCACTGACAAAGAAATATGAATCCCCGGGGATAACTTATTCAGATGCGACAGAAAGAACAAGCAACAAGGGAGGGTTGGACTGTATGTCAATGAGTCGCTCATTTGCTCGGAATTACTAAACGCCACAAATGATGTAGTAGAAGTTTTGGCAGTAAAGACTGAAAACCAAAAACCTTGTCATTGTGGTTATATACAAGCCACCAGATACAACTTCCCAACAATTCAAGAAAATCCCAACCGCGGCCCCAAATATCTCGTTGCAGGGTGATTTATCAAAGATAACTCCAGGAGGCAGCACAGATGAAATTTCACACACCCATGAGCTACTGAATCTCTGCAACAAATTCACCTTAAGCCAGCAAATAGTTGAACCAACAAGACTGGAAAATACACTGGACCTTATCTTCACTAATAATGATGATCTGTTACGAAATATGACAGTATCAAAGACAATACACTCAGATCATAACATAATAGAAGTACAGACATGTATGCACAGCGCTCATGGCCAGCAAAATGAGGGAGCCAACACTAAATTCAACTTCAATAACAAAAACATAAGTGGGATTAAATTAACCGTGCAGTAAATGAATCAAGATATCCTAAACAACACGGATCAAAATCTTTGCCTAGAAAGAATTAACTCTGTGGCACTTGAAGTATGTTCAAGGCATATTCCCATAAGAAAAAAAAAGAGAGATGTAAACTAGAGAGATACTCTATAGACAAAGGCGAAGAATCACAGTTGCTGAAAGGGCCAGTATATCTGAGATACGGAAGGAGGCACTGGCCAGAGAAACAGAAAACATCGAACATGGAATTATACAGGAGCCAAGAAACACTGGAAGAACTTAAGGCCATAAATGAAATAGAAAAAAAAAATCATTTTCTTATGCCAAAGCTATGGCAAAAACCACATCCAGTATTAGGGACTTACACAGATGACAGCAAAGAAATGAATGAGATACTGAAGTGCCAATATGACTCATTGTTTAATGAGCCGTTAATCAGACTAAGGGTCGACAACATACATTATTTTTTTTATGAACGAGACTCAAAATATGGTTAATTCAAGAATTCCGGATATAACCCTAAGACCACAGGGCTTCGAAAAAGCATGCACTCTGCCCCAGGCCCAGACTCATGGAACTCCGTGTTCAAGAACTGCAAGAAACCCCGTGCTTAAATTTTCTATGGAGAGGGAGCATAGACACAGGGGTCATCCCACTGTCACTACATACAGCCCCATTCTACAAAGGTAGTAGTAAAGCAATGGCAAAGAATTACAGACCGACACCACTAACATCCCACATCATAAAAATCTTCGAAAGGCTTCTAACAAGCAGGATCGCCAACCACCTTGATACCCATCAACGGCACAACCCAGGGCAGAATGGGTTTAGAGCAGGTCGCTCCTGCCTCTCAACTACTGGACCACTATGACGTCGGTTTGCATGCAGCCAACAGTAACAGCCTGGTTGATCAGACTCTGAACCACCACTAGGTCTGGTCGTGGACCAGCCTGCGGGGCGTTGACCCCTGGAAAACCCTCCAGTTATGATGAAATTAAGACATGTGCAACGTCTACAATAAAGATACCCAGATGTTGCACATGTGTCTTAATTTCATCTTGTCGGTATTGTATACCATTCTTGTATACCCTCCAGGTATACATCGACTCCAGTCTGAGACTGATTACTTCAAACTCCTTCCGATGTTCACCATTCTTCTTTGTATTGGACTGATGAAGCCACTGTGTGGCGAAACATTTCCTCAATAAAGATACCCAAATGCTGCACAAATGTCTAATTTACTATCAGGGTACAGACTCGTATGTTGGTACTACTGACCATCAAAATTGTGCCGCTTGAAGTGAAGGGCAGCGAGGTGAGAGAGGTGCTGGCGGGTGAGAGGGTTGGCCTGCAGGCGACGGTGACGGCGTGCCAAGGTAGTCACCTGCTGCAAGCTTAACTTCGATCCTTCTGTGACGGAAAAACGGGATAGCCACCTGTTATTACCACAACCTTCGGCTTTCTGTAACAGAACTTCAGGAGAGCTACCTGTTGTCACCACAGCCGCCAGCCTTGTGACAATAGCGGGATAGGCACCTGTTATTGCCACAGTCCCCAACATTCTGGGGACTGTGGCAATAGTCTGCCACATTCAACAGGCATTGAACAGGGAGTTTTATACTCACTGAGCGCGGTGAGCAGCGCAGACACCACTACGCAGGTGGGAGCAAAGCCTGTCTTCTCGGGGTCACGAGGGGTCATCTGGTGAAGGAGGTCAGTCAGCTGGTGGTGACCCAAGCAGCGCCGAGCCTCGTCCAATGCAACATTGTAGTTGGCTTGCGGGAACTGTGGGGAAAACAAAAACGAGTGGGGAGGATAACAGGGAAAAGCATGAGGACAAGGCGCTAGGAGCCCGATCAGTAGGGTTGTGATGGTTCTATGGGGCCACTAGCAGCAACAACCTGGATGACCACTCAGCAAGGAAACCTGGCCTCGGGTCACAGTTGTCACCAGACCTGGTCGTCAAGACTCCAGCAGTAGCTACCCGTGTGTTCGTTCAACATTCCTCACGCTGGTTCTCCATGGAGGTCAGCATTCCTTAACTTCTGAAAGGGTTCTAAATCCTGGAATACCTCCCATTCCCCAGCTTAGTCGTGAATATAAAATAATAATTGGAAAAAATAGCAATCATTCTAAGATAACCATATGTAGGCGCCCAGCAGCAGTAACAACACTCGAAATATATTGATAAATTCGACACATATTCAACACTTGAGTATCTTTATTGAGGAACAGTTTCCCCACACAGTGGCTTCATCAGTCCATACAAAGGAGAACTTGTCGATTCTCTGAACTATTTATCTATATTCCTGTCAGACACAGCAGAGACCAGCACAGCTGTTAGGCAGGGAAAGGAGGGACCGGGCTGGTTAGGTTAGGTAAGGTTCGTCAGGAAACATTTTCCTGACGCGGGTCTTAGTCAGATGATGACCCGCCGTTGGAGCTTTTGGTCATCTGACAGAGGCCTTCCGCTGGCATGAGCCAATAGGCCCACATCAGTGCTCTAATTCTATCTTCTAAGGTGATCACGGTGTCCTGTTGGTAAACTAAAATTAATTTGTTCAAGACTCCCGAAATAATAAAACTACCGGGGTTCTGGTTGGGTGGTTGCAATAAAAGCTTTAAGTCGTGACCAGGAGCTGCAACTCGACGAATGCAGCCACAAAAAGGCGAGTACACACATCGTCGTCTAGTCAGTTCTTCTCTGGTGAGTTTGGCATCGTTAAATTTCTTTGGCATATATAAATTTCTAAGATGGTTGTAAATATACTGAATTACGATGGATGAAGCATGCTAGTGGCTTCCTTTTATGCCTAACTAAAGTTTATTACATATAAACTACATTACCCGTATACTGCAGAAAAGAAATGTATAATTTTTATTGTATTGGTCATCCTTACTACATGCATCCCGGTGCTCTCGTAGACATTACTGCAAGTTTCTAAATATAACACTAGTCTGCACACAATATCAGAACATCTTCAAGTAACAACACTAACAATAATAAAAAAGCATCTTTGCTGCCTGTCATAGCCGTCAGGGAGCGGTCATGACACTGACGACCCACTGTTTCCCAACCAACACATCTCTGACTTTGACGTCACCAAACCTAGCGAGGAAAAGGCTTGGTGAAGGTGCCAACTGTTCTCTTCAGTACAGAGCAGTCCGCTGTTTAGATCCTGATGTGATAAGAGCCAGAGATATATATTTCGCGTGCTCCCTGGCTTGTTTACACAGTAATGAGGAGTATCATGGCTGCTTGGGAATAGTGTTGTGACTGATGGCTAGTCTCACAGGGGTCGTAACTTGTTAATTTAAGTCAGATTCAGCAGAGCTTGACGTGAAGAATGGGCAGGGAGCCTCTGCTACGATTATATTATCAGCAATATTAATTATATTATACAGGGTATTAAGACAGAGATATTCAGATTTGATCCAACAGAAGGATAGCTTCCAATTCCTTAAATCAAGAGCCCTGCAACGATATCAAGGTAAGCCCCCTTCCCTTTGAAGGAACTCAGGGGTATAACTTGCTTACTTTCGTCTGATTATGTGCGAGTGAGTTGTGGGAGAGGCATGGGTGGGGAGTCTGGTGGGAGAGGCCCTTACCTCATGTTTCGTGAGAGTTACGCATTCAGCATTATTCTCGAAACTTTCGAATGACCATTAAGGATGCAATTTGCTAATACACTAACATCAGGAACACTAAATTCCCTAAAAAAATAATGAGAAAACTGTTGCTGTATATAGAGATTTATATTTCTCGTTGAATATAATATACATACTGGTATATATGGATACATGTATATGCAGATATATACACTTCTTTATGTATATAATGCACAGATGCATATTCATCGGTGTACATCAAGAAAGTCAGAAGCGAACACAGATAAGAGTAAGGTGATGAGGGTATCAAACGAGTTAGGTAAAGAAAAAATGGGAGGGAGTATGGAAGAAGTGAATGTTTTCAGATATTTGGGAGTTGACTGTCAGCGGATGGGTTTATGAAGGATGAGATTAACCATTGAATTTTTATTTTTTATTAACTCATCGTGGCCCGAAAAACAAAAACTTTCACCATCATTCACTCCATAGGTAAAATTGGTCATTTAGCAAGAACTCTTAAAATTAAGTCCTTTCTAAAATTTTCTCTTATACGTTTAGAGATATATTTTTTAATTTATGTTAATGTAAAAAAATAAAAATTTTGTACCAAAATAACCTTAGGAAACTTACCTAACCTTATTATAACTAGCGCAATTTAATTTAGCCTAATCCAACTAAATATATTTTAGATAAGCTTACAATATTTTAATAATAAACACACAAATATATTTTTTTCGTTAGCTTCAGAATGATTTTTGAGCAATTAATGCATACACAAATTTTCGCTTGCTGTATTCGGCAAGACGAGCGCTGCTATTTAAGCCAAAATCGTAAGTTTTACGTATTTGGCACGACATATATATATCCACAGAGTAGTACACGAGGGAGCACCATACCAGTACATGGGAAAGTACAAGTTACATGCAGAAGTACACTAGGAAGCGCCAGTTACATGAAGTACACCAAGCAGTACCAGTAACACGGGGAAGTACACCAAGCAGTACCAGTAATACGGGGAAGTATACCAAGCAGTACCAGTAATACGGGGAAGTACACCAAGCAGTACCAGTAATACGGGGAAGTACACCAAGCAGTACCAGTAATACGGGGAAGTACACCAAGCAGTACCAGTAATACGGGGAAGTACACCAAGCAGTATCAGTAATGGGGAAGTACACCAAGCAGTACCAGTAACACGGGGAAGTATACCAAGCAGTACCAGTAACACGGGGAAGTACACCAAGCAGTACCAGTAACACGGGGAAGTATACCAAGCAGTACCAGTAACACGGGGAAGTACACCAAGCAGTACCAGTAACACGGGGAAGTATACCAAGCAGTACCAGTAACACGGGGAAGTACACCAAGCAGTACCAGTAATACGGGGAATTACACCAAGCAGTACCAGTAACACGGGGAAGTACACCAAGCAGTACCAGTAACACGGGGAAGTACACCAAGCAGTACCAGTAATGGGGAAGTACACCAAGCAGTACCAGTAACACGGGGAAGTACACCAAGCAGTACCAGTAACACGGGGAAGTATACCAAGCAGTACCAGTAACACGGGGAAGTACACCAAGCAGTACCAGTAACACGGGGAAGTACACCAAGCAGTACCAGTAACACGGGGAAGTACACCAAGCAGTACCAGTAACACGGGGAAGTACACTATTATGTACTGGTTCCTTGGAAAAGTACACCAGGGGTAGCAGTTACATGGGGAAGTACACCAGAGGTACCAGTTGCATGGGGAAGGACACCAGGCAGTACCCGTTACAAATACTCCAGGCATCTAGCTGGATTTGAATCTCGAACATCTGAAGCAGATGCTGAGTAGCATAAGCCCTAACCCACAGTGCCCACCCCCACAGTGCCATAAAAATAGTGAACAAGACATAACCAACCCGGATATTTAGGCCGAGAGATGTGCATGTTTTAGGGTATATGCACCAATAGTTTACCTTAATCCCTGTTTTGGGGATTAAAGCATTATTGACTGGTAGTGAATAAGTGACAAGCAGCTTTACCCTCTGGATAGCAGATAGGCTTAAAGCCTTATTAACCAACAACCATAACCAGCCCAACGGTAATCTTGTTAAAGACACTGATGTTTTCAGGTGGTCACCTGTCAGTGTTCAAGCCCAAAAGTACTTGAACTGAATGAAGGAGTAAAAGAACATATAAAACAGTCACTGGAAAACAGCAAAAATATTGGTTAATGGTCTTTAAAAGCCTAGCGACTACACTATCGTTATTAATGCTGCATGTAATCTTTCCACCATCAGAAAAGACAAATTTAATCCCTAAAATAGGGATTAAAGTAAACTCTCAGCATATATATGCTTAGAGAAATACGCCTCTTAGTGTATATGCCCTGATAAAAATATTCCATTAACCTGGAAAGATAAAAGAAAATACATACTGCAAGACAATTTTCTTTACGCACAATTAATTTTAAATTTTACATGTATATGACAGAAAAACAAGGATGAATAAAAATAGCAAGCAGGAATGGAATACTTGAGAGAACAGTACCTCGTCTGCGTGTTCCTCCATGTAGTTGTGAGTGAACTCGTCCGCGTGGGTGAGACGGAAGACATGGGAATTGAGGGTGACGGTGGCGCCAGCGTAGAGGTGCTGACCGTCCAGGTGGCCTCCACCACCAGGCTCCACCACCAGACTGCGACCCAGGAACATACCAGCACGCATACCTCACAGTACAAACATACTAATTGTAATAATAATAAATGTAAATGGAGATTACAGTGTGTGGGTGTGCAGTTATTTTTCAGGTTAAAGGAAGACTAGTTGTGCACAACAGGGACACGGGTTACAGCAAAATAAGGAGTATAACAGCTCAACATAATAATAGCTGTAGATAAAGGCAACACTGCAAAACAAGTTTTATTGGATGTTTCGATCTGTTAAAATCTTGATAAAAATCTTAACAGACGGAAACATTGTGGGAAAATTTGCCTACTTCAACTCAAATCTTTGACCCAGACTATAACAGCAATTTTCTTAGTAAATAATTCAGGTCTCGTAAAATGTAAGCCAAGTGCTCGAAAACGGAGGCTCAAGTTTAACTTAAAATGTAAATGCCATTACTTTGTCGAGAGTTTGAAGTTTTATTATCAAATCAGGAGGGTTTAAATAACACTATATTGGACAATTACTAATTTTGTCTGGCTGGGGTGGGTGTTTCGGGTGTCAACGCCCCCGCGGCCCGGTCCCCATGACCAGGCCGTGGGGTCAGTTCCCGACCAACCGGTCGGGAACTGACTTAAGGTGCCTGTCCAGTTCTTCCTTGAAGACAGCCAGGGGTCTATTGGCAATCCCTCTTATGTATGCCGGGAGGCAGTTGAACAGATTTGGGCCACTGACACTTATTGCGTTGTGTTTTATCGTAATCTTGGTGCCCCTGCTTTTTAATGGGGGGGGGGGGTTATAACTTCTGCCGAGTCTTTTGCTTTCGTGGGAAGTGATTTCCGTCTGTATATTCTCCAGGTCTGCAATTTTGCCTGCCCTGAAGGGGGCAGTTATTGTACAGCAATATTCCAGCCTAGAGAACATGCGATTTGAAGAGAATCATTATTGGCTTGGCATCCCTAGTTTTGAAGGTTCTCAATAGGATGGATAATGAGAACCTTCAAAACTATGGATGCCAAGTCAATGATGATTTTCTTCAAATTGCTTGTTCTCTCTGAAGAGAATCAGTACTGGCTTGGCGTCCCTAGTTTTGAAGCGATCATTGGGAATTTAAATTTTAGAAGGGTAAGAGACTCGATCTCAGGCTTTCACCTGTATCACAAGTGTGTCAATTATTGAACATCTTCCTCTGCAGCCCATCAAAAAATAATCAGAGTCCTGAACTTGAGAAGCAGAAGCAGCTAGTGGAAGCACCCGTTAAAATGCACCACACAGGGTGTCTGTCTTTGAGGTTCCTGTGCCAAATCTAGAAAATACAACACAAACATGTCCATGTGAAAAGATATTAAAGCAGTAAGATCGTAAAACAGAGCTGACTTAACCAAAATATTAGTTATGTTTTCCATTTCAACTGAAATTATCTCCACATTATATATTAACATTAGGTTCCTTATTTCAGCTGTGATGGATGTTTTTGTAATACGAACCGATGGTACCAAATGTCAGCTAGTTCAATTAACATTTGAGAAGGAAACGACATCACTTTCAGTGATACCTCGTCAGTGATACCTCGTCAGTGATACCTCGTGATACCTCATCAGTGATACCTCGTCAGGGTTCAAAAAACAAACTCGGAACTAATGGTCTGAGGTGTTGCATTGTTTCCTACTTAACTTTGTAATAGGTTTCGTTAGGTTAAGTTTATCAGGAAACAGGACAGTCGTTTCCTGACGCGGGTCTTAAGTCATGATGACCAGCAGCTGGAGCTTTTGGTCATCTAACCGAGGCCTTCCGCTGGCTTACCGGTCCACCCCTTTAAAAATTGTTTATTTTGTAATACTGTATAGTGTTTTGCTTTTTGGTGAGGTATTTTTAATGAATATTTTCTGATAATGTGCACATAAGTAAAGTAAATTTTATTTCATTTCAATTTTACATAGATATTTGTAGTTACAATCATAAACTGAAGTGCAAGGAGAGCCACTGACATGCCATGGTGAAGTGCAAGGAGAGCCACTGACATGCCATGGCATTAGGGGCAGCTTAATCTAATGACTTATAGACTATGTACATAATATTAGAGAAATTGAGATTTTTCTAGTTATATATTTGATTTCAAATTACAATATGATGATATTACATTGTTAAAATTACAATATGATGATATTACATTGTTAAAATTACAATATGATGATATTACATTGTTAAAATTACAATATGATGATATTACATTGTTAAAATTACAATATGATGATATTTCATTGTTAAAATTACAATATGATGATATTGCATTGTTAAAATTACAATATGATGATATTACATTGTTAAAATTACAATATGATGATATTGCATTGTAACAAGTGTTTAGGAGGATGGTAATATAAAATTGAGATTATCTTAAGGAAAATAACATTGAGCATTTTTGAAAGTAATTTATAATATGAGTAGTATTTAGTTTAGGGTGAGTAGGGGGTTACATAATAGTAACATATTAGTAAAAATTGAAATTATCTTATAGGAAAATAATATTGAGCATTTTTGAAAGTAGTTTACAGTATGAGTATTTAGTTTAGGGTGAGTAGGTGGTTTTTGAGAAGAGTCTTAAATTGATTTTCAGACAAGGTTATCTTAGTATTTACAGGAATACAATTATCATCCAAAGTTATTTGTCAAATTTATCAGAAATTTATTATGACTGCGTTCCTATGTTTCGTGCCTAAATAAACATTTGTCAAAACCGATATTACATAATCAGATAAATAAAAATATTTATGGTAAGTGACTGCTGCTACTGACCTGAGTTAATCTTGGGTATTTCGTAGACTGATATTGTCGAATCGTAGACATAAAAATTAATCACGAATTCTCTCTCTCTGTCCTTTTCTTTATCAGTGACGAGGTGCGCCCCAAAACGTAGAATTTTATCTTCGCTGCCGTCCCTGTAAAGTGGGAGTCATAGAAAACCAAGACGAAGATGAGCTTTTTAAGTCACAGAAAACGTAGATGTTGCTTTGCTTTTTTAATGGAGAAGTACTCTAAACCCGTAGGGATCACACAGGAGGATAGCACTAATTCCTTTTATATATCTTTATTTACTACAAGTACATGTACAAGGTATACAGGCCTATCTGACATCAATGACATACTGCTATATAGAAAGCCCCTTGTTATGCTGAGCATTTTGGGCAAATTAGGTCAGTTTTGTCCCAGGATGCGACCCACACCAGTCGACTAACACCCAGGTACCCATTTTACACTGATGGGTGAACAGGGACAGCAAGTGTCTTATGGAAACGTCCCTAATCTTTTCCAGCCGTACCGGAGGAGATTCGAACACCGAGCTACGGGACACCCCTTGAAGCAAGAGATTTTTAGCAGCGTCAAGGCAACCCTTTTCCCTCTAGGGAGACGTACGGATTTTTTTTTGGAATAACTAACTTAAGCCTCCAAGTACCTCTGAGTAGCATAAGATTTAAGATTTTGTTCGGACTTTTAACCCCGGAGGGTTAGCCACCCAGGATAATCAAAGAAAGGCAGTGCGTCATTGAGGGAATGTCTTATCTCCATTGGGGTTCTCAGTCTTGTCCCCCAGGATGCGACCCACACCAGTCGACTAACACCCAGGTACCTACTTGCTAGGTGAACAGGACAGTTGTAAGGAAACGCGTCAAATGTTTCCACCCATGCCGGGAATCGAACCCGGATCTTCAGCGTGTGAAGCGAGAGCTTTGCCAGCCAGGCTCGTTCATTTTATATTGAAGTGGATATATTATCCTCTAGGTCTAGAATAAGACTCCCAAATGTCGACTTCGACTAACACCTAGGTACATATTTACTGCCAAGTCATTATTATTGTCCCTTACAGTCCACCAAAAAAAGAAATCTGCACGAGCCATATGTACATTCTGGTAAGTGAATAGGGTCAGCGGGTACAAGAGACTTGTTCCCGTCTTTTGCTAAGAGATATTACACTCCTCAAGTTGCTCACATCGGACGTGTTTCCTTACACCGGTTGTCTATGTTCACCCATCAGTATAAAATGGGTACCTGGGTGTTAGTCGACTGATGTGAGTCGCATCCTGGGACAAAACTGACCTAATTTGCCCGAAATGCTCAGCATAACAAGGGGCTTTCTATATAGCAGTATGTCATTGATGTCAGCTAGGACTGTATACCTTGTACATGTACTTGTAGTAAATAAATATATTATTATTATATACAACTGATATTTTTGAATGACATTACTTGAAAATTCGACACATCCCCCCTACCCCACTCAGGTGTTTTGATTTATTTCAACCAGCTACATTTATAAAATATTACAGAACATGTAAGAAAACTGCATCCGTGTGAGCGTGTTAGGAGTGAATGGAGACGAATGGTTTTCAGGACCTGACGAGCTGTTGGAGTGTGAGGAGGGTAATATTTTGTGAAGGGATTCAGGGAAACCAGTTAGTCGGACTTAAAGAGTCCTGGAGGTGGGAAGTACAATGCCTGCACTTTGAAGGAGGGTTTTGGATATTGACTGTTTGGAGTGACATCTAAACTGTCGTATCTGAGCGCCTTTGCAAAGACACTGATTATGTACGCATGTTTACCCTAGATAAAGCTTACCCACCGCAGAGACCTACCTGAGGGAGCGGGCGTGCATGCCACCCACCAGGGTAGTGACAGTGGTGGGTAGCGGGTGTAGCGGGTCTCTAGGTGGTTCCTCTAACCAGCGTGGGTCCAGTGGCTCAGAGCGAGGTACTCTAGGGATCGCCAGCTTCCTCTGCAGGTACTGGTATTCCGCAGGATGCTGCTCTGCTCACATATCAGTGTTACATTATTATTAGTTACAGATTCATGAAGCACTAAACCCGTATGAGCTATATAGCACCTAGTAATGGGGGTACTTACGAGGAGAGCTCATTTTAATTATAATCATGGGGTAATGCTGAACCCGTAAGGGTCATTCAGCACCTGGGAAATGGGAGGTAATCAAGTTCTATTTTAGGGGAGGTCATCTCAGATGCCTTGGATGAAGAGTCCTTCACTAGCATTCAGGATCTCCTATTTGAAACCATAAACCTTTCAGAAAGGCATGGAAACATTTTAACTTTATATATAACTAAGTCAGACCGGAGGTCAGGTCACCGACCAGGCCGCGGGGGCGTTGACCCCCGAAACCCTCTTCAGATATACTCCAGGTATGATGAACTACATTTAACATAAACTGAACAAAGTACTTCAAATATATAACAAATTATCATCATAGGAGTTACTGCTATAAGATTAATGTTTGTTACTATAATGAAGAGTAAGATGACTTCGACTACTTAAGGAGCTCCACTACTGTGCTGAGTGATGACAGTCCTACACACAGCCCAAATATTGGCATTTAAGAACACAACACATGTCTTAGGGCTTGAAGTGAGGAACACGAAAGGATAATGTGTAACAATGTAGTCGGTCAATGAATTTTTTTTCAATAAGCTTTGTAATATCAGGACAAGGTTCATAGGCCTACTGGCTCATACGTCGGTTTTCGTGCGGCCAGCAGTAATAGCCTGGTCGATCAAGCCCTGATCCACTGCGAGGCCTGGTCACAGACTGGACAGCGGGGGCGTTGACCCCGCGGTCCAGTCTGTGACCAGTCCAAAGGCACATTTGCAGGTTTTAATTCTATATACTGAAATATGGAAAAAAATATAGACTTATCAACCTCTAGTATTATGATAATGCAAAATATTTTCGGTCTAGCTAGAGACATATATACCTGGAGGTCTCTCTCTTGGCGTATGTACGATGAGAGATACTTTAATCCCAATTTTAGGTATTAAAATATTTTTGGTAGTGAAAAGGTCCATAGACTTCCAACCCCCTCAACCTAACAAACCCTATGTATGCAGACAAGTCATACATACATAAAAAAGAGCAATGCAGCAGGCCTATTGGTAACATGGAACAGGTAACCTCCACAGGCTTCAATTTACTTTTTCAATGGGTTACCAAACTCAATAAAAAATATACATACGCAGAAGAGCGGAGAGGGAGAGAGGAGGATAACTGAAGACTTACCAATATCAAAGACTTTCTTGTAGTAATTAGTGGTAAAGGTGTCACACTCACAGAGCCTGAGCAGTCTTCCTCCGACCCTCACAGTGTTTCCCAGCAATAAGTCGCTGGGACCCAGGAACTCTGGACTCGCAGCTGCCTATAAAATATATGTACATCGAGAGATGCTTATCTCTCAGTGTATATATGCTGTGAATTTATTTTAATCCATATTTAAGAGATTATTCTTGACTACTGAACAGGTGATAATCGGTAGGCTTTAATCCACATTAACCATTAAATAATACTCTACCTGTATTTCTCCAAATGGGATTCAATTTTTAATTCAGAATTGATCGCTCTTTAAATAAAGTTAATTAAACTGCACTTATAAAAGTTGAAAAATTACAAGTAGTAAACAATACAATGAACAGGTACAGGAAGCAGGAAATATGAGCGTTTAAACTAGGCAATAAGGTTAAGAAGTGTGAGTGGCCAGGCAACAGGTACAGGCAACAGTACGTACGACTGGCCAGGCAACAAAAAAGTTTGATATACCTGTGGTCTTCTGTCTTTGAGATGGGCTCGACTGCCCCTCAGACCCACCAAGTTGAGAGTGGGTCGACCCACTGCACCCACCGCCGCCGCTCCGCTCAACTCACACAGTTCCTGTAACAAGACTTCTGATTATCAACCAACCAACCAAAGAACGTGTGGCTTATTTATGTTGGGGTCCTTGAGTTCTTCCTTATAATGCAACCTGGCAAGGGTGGAAACATTGGGCGTTTCCTTACACCGGTTGTTCGTGTTTACCTATGGGTGTTAGTCGACTGGTGTGGGTCGCATCCTGAGACAAAACTGACCTAATTTGCCCGAAATGCTCTGCATAACAAGCGGCTTTCTATATAGTAGTATGTCAGTGATGTCAGCTAGGCCTGTATACCTTGTACATGTACTTGTAGAAGATATTATTATTATAAACCTGTAACAGTCGACTAGCTTCTAGGTACCTACTTATCGCTAGGTGAAATCAACACGAGAGAAGAGGGAGCTAGCAGAAGAATGAGAAATTATTTTTTGAAGTGGAAAGTAGAAAAACAATCTGATATGGACACACCATCTAAGACAAAGACAGAATCACGCTATCCCTGTCACATAAGCAAAATGAAAAGGGATTAATTTGACAATAATCACTGAGAAAAGTGGCACACAGAAAACAGCAAGAAAATGTGCACTCCTCACAACAAAAGATTCAAGAAATGTGTTTACACGCGAATAGTCAGTATCAGACAGAGAAGGACGTTCAACAAGAACTCTGGTAAAGAGATGCAAATGCAGTTTTATGGTCTATCTGTTTTTGACTTAAAGCTCTGTGTGCGCGAAACGTAGCCAATAAAGGCTTCCATATAACTACATTTGTGAGTCTTCACCAACGTGTCAGTATATCATTACTTATTCAAGGTGGAACCACAAAACCTTAAAATGACTCATAAGAAAGGAGAGACCTGATACAGTTTGCCACATCAGAGGCATCAAGAATCGACAAATTTCACGACAAAAAAGAAATCAGTCGTATAAGCCACCGTACATCTTAATAAATACTTATGATAACTAAAGTGTGAAATATGATACAAATACATATTCAAAAAATGAAGGCAGGAAGATTTTAACAAGAAAATGTTAAAAAACCTGAGGGTTATACAGCGCTTGAGTGTCCATAGACTAAAAGCTTATGGGCACACCCTAGTATGTCCATAGGCTTTAAGTCCAGTTAGCCAACCATCAACTACTCAATATGAAGTCAATGGTAAAATATATGTATATGGTACAAAATTACCCTTCACAACCCACAATTCAGAGGAAGATTCAGAACTTGAAAGTGTCCATCCCGGACCATCAAGTCCCTGCGGATGGAAAGGTTATCTAAAGTTTTCTGGAACTGTTCGTTAGTTGTGAAATATTTCAGTCATGGAATTGTGACTTTAAAATTATATCTGGCAAGTGATGAACTTAATGCAGGAAAGCTAAAGAAAATTGAAGACTTAAGCAACACATGGAAGGAAAAGTGCCAATACACATCGGGTACACAACGTTTCCCTCAGGAACAGCCATCACGTTTCCATAAAGTCCTCTTTGCTCTTCTGTCTTTGCGCTAACCATAAATGAAAACAGATACAAAGAAAAAAAGCCAATGTTGAGACTGACCTTGGGTATGGGCGCTCGCTTGAGGATTTTAGTGGGGAGGCTGGGTGGTGTGGGCGTGAGGGCGTCCTGGTGGGGGGTGAGGTGATGGACACGCACCTCGCCCGTGTCGTCTTCAAGATAGTAGCGTAGTTCCACCCGTTCCGTCACGGGCGTGGTAACACCACTGGACACGGCGCCCTCGCCCGCCCACTCCCCGTAGAACCTGAGAATAGAAATAGTTTGCGCTTTACGCAAGGTCCGTGACTTTGGTTTATAAATGTTCTGAAAAAAAGGTAGATTCATTTAAGTTAGGTAAGGTTTCAGGAAACAGGACAAGTGTTTCCTGACACGAGTCCCAGTCATATGATAACCCGCAGCTGGAGCTTTTGGTCATCTGACAGAGGCCTTCCACTGGCTTACCCCTTTAAAATTTATGGATGAGTTGGTGTAATTCATTTGTACAATAACTCCAAAAAAACAGACTGAACGCGAAATTAAAATACTGCGTAAAATTATGATAATCAGTAACTAAATTTAAGTTAATCCAATACAGATTTGGTAGAATAAAGCTAAAACATGTTAATTTTATCAAAGATGGTTTAGGTTAAGTTATAGTACAGAAGTTATAAATTATACCCTAACTCACTAAAATGAATCTCAGTGCATGACATTTTTTTCGCAAACATTTAAGTTATGGCAGTTTAGCTTAACAGATTAACTGCCTAAAAACAGACTCATCACTATCATAACATAATCCTTAATATTGCTCTCGTGAACAGCTCATTACTCCCGTAACTTTATTATAATAAAAACTAAGCACTAAACCCACATGGGTCATGTAACTTTCTTAGGTAATACAATATTGGACACTGGCCTCTGTACCCACTATGTCGCCTTGTAATAGTTTCAATGCCGCCCACAGGATGGTTATGAAATGACTGCCGCCCATGCAAAGTGAGTAAGACATAACTACCGCCAACATTCCCCCGTCTTTACTCTGCAAACGTTTCACCAACAAGTAACTTCACTCCAAAACAGGGAAGAATGGTAGACGATGGTGCTGGTAGTGATAGTTATGGTGCTGGGAGTGATAGTGATGGTACTGGTAGTGATGGTACTGGTAGTAATGGTACTGGTAGTGATAGTGCTGGTAGTAATAGCGATGGTGCTGGTAGTGAAAGTAAAAGTAATGGTGATGGTAGTGGTAGTAATGGTACTGGCAGTGGCAATGATGGTGCTGGTAGTGACAGTGTTAGTGCTGGTGCTCTGGGTTAGTACCTGAGCACATGACCAAAATTGTTAACAAAAGTAGCTAGAGGATAACGCCGCGGCCATTCACTGGAGAACTGGAGCTTGCCCACGCCCGCAGTCTCTGACACGCCCACCTTGAAGCCACACGCCCACACACGCACCCATGGGGGAAGAGAAAAGAGCACTTATCAGTGAGGAATTCTTAATGTTTGCGCCCCTTACATATTACAAGATGAGTTGCACAAAACAATTCCAAACCAGTAACGCATCTGTAGTCTTAATAACGCATCTGAACTCTCAATAATGCATTAAGGTCTCAATAACACATCTAAAGTCTCAATAAAGTTCACTGGGACGTCAGATGCGTACGTGTTACTGAGAAAGTAATTTAGTGGTCCAGCAAATTTTCTTCTGAAATAGACTCAATACTAGTACATTATTATTATAATCAAAAGAAGCGCTAAACCACATGGGCTTAATACTAGTACAACTCACGATAACTCGCACAGGAGCCAAGACTCAACCCCGGAGGATGGGAATAGGAGAGTACCAACGGACATAAGAGGAGTTTCTCCAGGTGGTAGTCGAGGTCAGTGAACGAACCAAACTACCACTTGTACTCCGCTCTGCTTCTGTTACTTGATAATGGTCCGTTACCGACCGAAACGTTGTCTAAAGAATTATAGCCACTTTGTGGGGTCAATTGTGAATTGTTGCAGCCACCATATTGTGACTTGCAGTGTTCTTGGCTGTAGTGCTGGACAAATACGATGACAAGACACTGAGACAACGACGAGTCTAATCAGGTATACCTTTATAATGGGTCAGGTGACTAAACTGGGTATTTTTATTATTAAGCAAAACTGGATATCATCCTTCTCTCTCTTTCGTTGCGTTTGTATCCATTCCGTAAGTTAGAGATTGTAAATGCACCGCATAAACTATTGTCAACAGTAAGCCATTTTGATCCAATCAAAACTATCTCACATTCCATTTTATTAAATTTGATTATTTCGTTTAAAAGTACCACGATTATTTTTTCCATGAACTGCATCTGACACTTTACAGACCACAACATTAACTTAACATTATTCTCAAACTCCATGTCGTCAAAATTTTCTCAACCTACAAGCATTTACGTGGAGTCTACAAATCTGCTGTATGTCAGTACCTATAATGTTTATGCAGATTGCGAAAGCGCCTAATTTTCAATCCCTTGTAACAGGTCTCGATTTTCATTACTCCTAATTTCTGCTTGATCTGATTTGCGAAACACAGTGTTGTGTGTGGTTTACGTAATACGCGATCCAGCAACACTTGAGTTACACTCCTTTATTATAAATTCAACTACATGCGAAGGGAAAGAAGGTAGGAGAAGGAAGAAAAGGGAAGGACAGGAAGGGGAACGGAAGGGCTGATAGTGTGTACTGGTATCGTGTATAGGGAGTCAGTGCGAGTTAGTACTCGGGCAGTTCTGTTTTCAAGGCTCGAATCCCAGCTTCTGGCCTTTTTTTATTTTAAACTCTAATAGATTGTGTGAAAAAAAAACTTGTGTACAGTTCAGGACTTCGAAACGTCTCGTTTAATAAATATTCTGAACTGTATACAATATCTTTGCAGTTTCTCTAGTCGGTCAGTGTTACTGCTTCCTGGCGTTTAGGACCTGATCGTACCTACTCTATGCTTATAGAATTAAAAAAAATATTTACTTGGAAGAAGCATGACGAGGTATGATACATGAAAATTTAGCAAAATGAAACTATATTCCAATTTTGTGTAGGTCTTTTTTAAAAAAATGTTGGAGCATCTGCTGGAGGAAAAATATAAGAAAAAATGTAAAGGTTATTGTTATTATATGAACTGAGGTACAAGAGCGAGCTGACGCTGAGATGAACTTTCTATTTTCACAATAAAGTTCTGGTCAAAAAACCAGTCCCTCAGCCTTGTAGTAGTAGTTTTGAGGGAGTCAGTCCCTCAGCCCTGAAGTAGTAGTTTTGAGGTGGTCAGTCCCTCAGCCTTGAAGTAGTAGTTTTGAGGTGGTCAGTCCCTCAGCCTTGAAGTAGTAGTTTTGAGGTGGTCAGTCCCTCACCCTTACAGCAGTTTTGAGGTGGTCAGTCCCTCACCCTTACAGCAGTTTTGAGGTGGTCAGTCCCTCACCCTTACAGCAGTTTTGAGGTGGTCAGTCCCTCACCCTTACAGCAGTTTTGAGGTGGTCAGTCCCTCACCCTTACAGCAGTTTTGAGGTGGTCAGTCCCTCACCCTTACAGCAGTTTTGAGGTGGTCAGTCCCTCACCCTTACAGCAGTTTTGAGGTGGTCAGTCCCTCACCCTTACAGCAGTTTTGAGGTGGTCAGTCCCTCACCCTTACAGCAGTTTTGAGGTGGTCAGTCCCTCACCCTGGTGAGCCAAAACACAACAATACTTGTCTCATCTTCAGGATGAAATGGATACTGTCAAAAAAAAAAAAAAAGAATACCAGACAGACACAAAGTTGCAGACGTTTTCAGTAGGACAACGCTTTATTTTGTAGAGTTGTTAATAAAGCTCTAAACAGCGAGATTTTGTCCTGATAAGTTGTGCAACTTTCATCTTAATCTTTAAAATACTGACCAGTGTTTACCATACTTTTGCGTTTGATTGCATTATTCACAACTCAAAAAATCTGTAATGTAACCTAGATGTCGTTCTATCCATTACGAATTATCAAGTAGGGAGTACACAAGTTTGAGGTCCGACCTGAGTCATGGTAGTAGGGTGAGGTGCGAGGTCTGGCTGCGGGGCGAGGCCAAGAGATGTGAGGTAGGTCCTGGTGGCGCGGTCACAGCTGGTCACTAGATACCGGCGACCCAACACACTCACATATTCACCCACCTGTAGCGTAAATACTGTTGTTTTGGGAATATATTTTAGAGTATATGAGCTACGTCCCTCCCGATAACTCTCCTTGATTCATGCTCAAATTAAATAGTGAGATTTATTATATTGTAATTATATTTTGATTATATATTCAACACTGGAAATGATTATCAATGAAAATAATGGAGTGTATGTGACTTGTTTACATAGAACTGTGGGGTCCTTAAAAGATTATTACGAAAGATAAATAACAAGAAATTGCAAAGTTCATACTACTATATATCCAGTAGTTAGACTGTTGGGTTTAGTCCTCTCACCGGCTATTCTTCTTCTGTCCCCACTTCCCCCTCGCCCCTAGTGGGTCCTTACCTGAGAGTCTGAACTAACTAATACTACTATGAATTAAACGGTTATAACCATAACCATTATTTTTAAAGGGGGTAAGCCAGTGGAAGGCCTCGGTTAAATGACCAAAAGTTCCAGCGAAGGGTCAACATATGACTAAGATCCACGTCAGGAAATACTTGTCCTGTTTCCTGACAAATCTTGCCTAACCTTCATACTACTGGTTATAACTATTCTTCTTTCAACAAACCAGCCGTATCCCACCGAGGTAGGGTGGCCCAAAAGAAAAAACTAAGGTTTCTCCTTTTAAATTTAGTAAATATATACAGGAGAAGGGGTTACTAGCCTCTTGCTCCCGGCATTTTAGTCGCCTCTTACGACACGCATGGCTTACGGAGGAAGAATGTTGTTCTACTTCCCCATGGCTATAATTATAATCTTAAATTTTAAAGGAGTAGACTGGTAAGCCAGTTGAAGGTCTCGGTCAGTGACCAAAAGCTCCAGTAGCAGGTACAGGTAGGTTCGCCAGGACGGGTCCTGGCCCGGGTCTCCAGCGGCGGATCATCATGACTAAAACCCGCCTCAAGAAACATTTGTTTGGTTTCCTGAAAAATTTTACTCTGACAGGCCGTGGGGGCGTTGACCCCCGGAATACCCTCCAGGTAGGTAGACCCAACCATACTAACCCAGGCAGGGGGAGGGGGGGAGGTTAATAGGAGTGTTTCCTATCTCAACAACCCAGCCAGACAACAACAGTATAATATTACGACCTAATTAGAGTTTATGGAGCTCCATCTAAGCACATAAATGGGTAATCATCAGTTCATGTGTATTAAGGTTAGATGTGCTTTATCCTGAACACAGTTTGACCTGAAATCTTAATCCATCAGTCAATGAAGCAATCTACTCTTATTAGTTGTTACACCACTGCATTGTATACACAGTTGTGGCATACACTGAATATAGCTTCATAGTTCAGTCTCATAGTACTCGCTTCTGAGGGAAGCCCTATGCTTACACAGGGACTTCTGATACCCTGTATTAATAGGTGCCAAACAACCTAACGAATGGTGGTCTTGTGATACTTTTAATACCACACAGCGTTAACAGTCTTGTGTATACATGGGATTTAGTCTGGACAGATATGCACGCCACAGCAAATGGGCTGTTAATCAAGTGACAATACCCATGTCAATTTCACACTAAATATAAATTAATTCTACGAAAGTACAACTCATTTTATATATCTGTAGGTTTCATTTATGTAGTTTTCATTAAGAAATTCTAAAGTTTCATGACGCCAGCCCTCATAACTTCACTTTAGAGTATAAACATGTTCAGTTTCAATGTTGCTTCGATTTATAAAAGCATAAATAATTATTCATTCAGAAGTATATTACTGACTTATAATATTTTTAGATAACGAAGTTAAATATGCACCAAAATATTACAGCCTCTCACGTGTTGGCATCCCTCTGTCGTCCTCATTACTAAATTACCACAATCAGCCTGTGTTACACTGTAACACTCACGAATGACTGCACATTATATGTTATTCGATTTTCCTCACTGTTGCGGCAAATATTTAATGTAACCCCCACTATAACGAACACATAAAATACAAAAATGTATGATGATTGTAAACAATTTATAATGTATATATTTAGCTAAACATACATACTCTATATACATACACTACAAATGCCAGTTTGGAGATAACATCTACAGTTATAGTTCGGGATATGAAAACTACACTGGTATTTAATTCAAATTATGTATTATATATTCAGCAAATGACCCTAAGAAAAAAAAGTTTGCACGTTAAAATTATACCCCATGGTGAAACTCAGTTGTTGTTTTTTATAAATGTTAAACTACCTGTAGAGGTAGCAAAAGGTAAACTTTAATTAAAGTGTTGGAGGTGGTGACCTGGGAAAGATGGGAGTGCTGATACAAGGGAGAGGAAGTTCTCACGCGAGGGAGAGAGATGCAGGTGCTGTCGTGAGAAACTGAAGTGGAGGTGCTGATACGAGAGAGACGGAGGTGCTGATATGAGGGAGAGGTGGTGCTGATACGAGAGAGACGGAGGTGAGGTAAATAGATGGAGAACATACAGTACCTTGAAATGGTGGAGGGTAAGGTGTGGAGCAAGAGGGTGTGTGGAGGTGGCCACACGCTGTCTCCCCACCAAGGTACCTGCAACACCAATACTACTACATTCTTTTATTTTTGCAGTGTCCCTGCATTATTATTTTACAAGCTATTGTTGGCAGTATGCTGGTGTTTTGTTCGTTAGGAAACAGAGTCAATACTGAATTTAGCTATTCGTCTGTTTTATGTAAATTGCACAACTCCCTTAATGTTGAAGAATTTAATCTGTAGTTCGAATAATAAAACTCAGTATGAACAGGAAATAGTTAACGCATCCTGGCTCGGGTTATTGTCATGTAATGACCCCGATCTGTGGTTAAGCATCAGCTGGCGCGGTTAAACACTAATTGCACTATTGTCTTTATTGGTATAACGTTTCACCAGTCTTTATTAAGTACATTTGTGGTGAAACGCTGTACCAGTCACTAAAGACCCCTTCTGCAGTTAGTGTTTTATTCACCATATGTTTTGCCGCAGAAGCTGTTAGTTTATTGTGCGCCCCAGATCCATCCTGTGGACGGTAGCGCAAGAGCATATGGATACACGAAAGGCCTAAGAACTAGGCCCCAAAAGGGTTTGCATAAGTAGTTCTGGATTTATATATACAACTGACTTATTTGTTGCAAACAAATTTAGGAAATTTGCTTAATAAGTCTGGTATCTTATTCTCATTAATCAGACATGGTGACATATGACAGATTACGATGGATATCTTTATAACCCTCAATAAGTGGACAATAAAGCACACAGTGTTCAAGAAAAGTGACTTACTGACGGCGTTTCGCTGTTTTTCTGGACTGTTGCCATACCAGAACTAGGCTTCCTACCTCACTCACAACAGTCGTTTTCCTGACCCCGAACAATCTCCTACCATACCTAGGTGCCTATTTGCTAAGTGAAAAGGGGCAGAAGGTTTAAGGAGACGTGTCCATAAGCTGTGGTTCGCATTCCTGTCCAGGACGCGATCCACAACGGTCAACTCCCAGCTACCTATTTACTGCTAGGTAAACTTAACTTAATCACGACGATGATTGCATGTATTCTGGGGAAACTAACATATATCTGGTCTTCACCAGTACATATTTGTTTCTCCGTCAGGGCTCCCTGAAACAGGTTAGCAGGAGCTTAAGAGTTTTATACCAATGGGAGAAGAATTATTTTTTAACAACTGAAAAATCATTGGTTGGTCACTTATTTAAATATATACCATTTCTAATACAAAATTTACAATATCATTATCACCTTTCTACTGCCGTGACCAATTCACTCTCATATTACAGAAATCACGGTCACAAACCAAGTAAAACTATTCAAGGTCAGTTTTTCACATTCCAGTCAATATGCAAAATTCTTTCCGCGTCTTCGGCAGTGTCAGAAAATTTGGATGAAATGGAGTTAATATTCCATTCATTTATACAGGAAAAGATGCTGGGTTCTCAGGCAAACAGACTGTGTGGGTGAGGAGGATGGCGCCCTTTCCTGAGAAGAAGCCCATACCCTAAGGTATGAACTATTCAAACCTCCCCTCTTAAGGTGACCCAGCGTTCAGAGATTCAGAATATAACCAGAAACAGAATTAGTCATCGCCAGGCAAAATAATTCATGACCACCTGACAAAACTGACCATTGCCTGATCGAATGTTATTTTTTTCCCCAAGATTCACCTCCCAATAGGAAACTCTCCACTCTGCTCCACCCGACTCTTCCTCCGTCAATCCACCAGTTGCACGCACACTGGAAATCATAATCACCCAACAAAACCGAGGTATATAATGGGTCCCGGGACTGTGCCCCAGTTTTACGATAAGTGAGCACATTTTTTCTATACCCACGTCTCACTTCCTTGACGCAGGTGAGGGGAGCTTGTGATTTAAGGAACTGGGTTTGTTCCTCCCTTTTCTTGGATCCAACCCAATTGGTGCTCATTTCCAGGCGCTGTATGACCCCTACGGGTTTAACGATTCCCCAAAAATAATATAAATTGCTAAAATAAATTACCTAACCATATCGAAGTCCAGTAGTGGCACTGACCAGCTCCCAACAGGGAAAGAGATGAATGAATTTGTAACACTAATGCTAAAGTATGTCTTGCTGGTTAAATTGCATAAAGGAAGAAGAGTGAGGTTTTGTATTGCTTGTGTGTGTGACGTACCCTGGACGGCGCCAGCATTAGGTGTAGACAGTTCCACAAGGCGTAGAGTATCGTCCTCTAAGTGGAAGTATATCATTACATTTCTCTGGCGGTCACCCGCGGCTTCCTCCACAACAAGCCCCCCGAAGCTCAGGATCTGAAACATGTGTATAAACACCATCAGCACACGCATCAACGCAAGTAAAATCACCAACACAATCACATACATCAACACAAGTAAAATCACCAACACAATCACATACATCAACACAAGTATAAACACCAATACACGTATCAACACAAGCTTATATAAACACGAGCATGAACATCAGCACCAACAACACAAGCATGAACATCACCACCATCAACACAAGCATGAACATCACCACCATCAACACAAGTATGAACATCACCACCAACAACACAAGCATGAACATCACCATCAACACAAGCATGAACATCACCACCATCAACACAAGCATGAACATCACCACCATCAACACAAGCATGAACATCACCACCATCAACACAAGCATGAACATCACCACCAACAACACAAGCATGAACATCACCACCATCAACACAAGCATGAACATCACCCCCATCAACACAAGCATGAACATCACCACTATCAACACAAGCATGAACATCACCACCATCAACACAAGCATGAACATCACCACCAACAACACAAGCATGAACATCACCACCATCAACACAAGCATGAACATCACCACCATCAACACAAGCATGAACATCACCACCATCAACACAAGCATGAACATCACCACCATCAACACAAGCATGAACATCAGCACCATCAACACAAGCATGAACATCAGCACCATCAACACAAGCATGAACATCACCACCATCAACACAAGCATGAACATCACCACCATCAACACAAGTATGAACATCACCACCAACAACACAAGCATGAACATCACCACCATCAACACAAGCATGAACATCACCACCAACAACACAAGCATGAACATCACCACCATCAACACAAGCATGAACATCACCACCATCAACACAAGCATGAACATCAGCACCATCAACACAAGCATGAACATCACCACCATCAACACAAGCATGAACATCAGCACCATCAACACAAGCATGAACATCACCACCATCAACACAAGCATGAACATCACCACCATCAACACAAGCATGAACATCAGCACCATCAACACAAGCATGAACATCAGCACCATCAACACAAGCATGAACATCAGCACCATCAACACAAGCATGAACATCAGCACCATCAACACAAGCATGAACATCACCACCATCAACACAAGCATGAACATCACCACCATCAACACAAGCATGAACATCAGCACCATCAACACAAGCATGAACATCACCACCATCAACACAAGCATGAACATCACCACCATCAACACAAGCATGAACAACAATTATCAGGCTTGTCAACACACCATAAATATCATTAATACTAACAATACATGCATAAAATGGTAGACAGCTGAAAAAAAATTGCTCATAAATAAAAAAAAATTAATGGTATATTAGATACATGAAGGAGATAACTCATCATTTTGTTCATGTTTTCCAACCTTTCTTGCTGAAAATTTCTTAAGTGTATCAGTACTCTTCACCATTGGCAAGTGGACAAGACTCTTTCCTCCGTAAGCCATGCGTGTCGTAAGTGGCGACTAAAATGCCGGGAGCAAGGGGCTAGTAACCCCTATTGTATAAATTACTAAATGTAAAAAAAAAGCTTTATAAGGTTTTCTTCTTTTACGAATCACGCTGCCTCGGTGGGAGACGACCATTATGATGGAAAAAAAATAAGTGCTAGTGGATTACATCTGATTAAAAATTTCACTTTGATCTGAACCACAATTATAAACATTCTTAATTTATATATTTTCGAAAACATTCTAAATTTTTTATCGAGTCAGGATATATACATCGATATGTATTTCCCAGTTTTAAAGCCTATCGACTGCACGTTTAACCCTTTCATTGGGATTAAATTCTATGATATACACTGATAGATGCGTAAGACACGTACAACAGCTGGGTACCTTCGCCCACACAGTAGGCTTCTTTAGTCAAATACAGAGGTGACTAAATATGGAGATGGCAGGAGTATTAGCGAGGTAAAGATTTATTTTTTAAGGTGATCAGTCCTTCAAGAAATGAGAAGAGTGAGATGAAGAATAGAAAAGAATGAGATGAAGAAGAGGATGAAGTGAGATGAAAAGAAGAGAAAATGTGAGTTTGATAAGTGTTGTATATTTAATTAAGGTAGACTGCCATACGTGTACGTGAAACGTAAGCTATTTAATATTAGTAGGTTCACTGGTGGTTGATATAGCAAATGTTGTGAATGCTTGTGTAGAAAAGAAGACGGACGTAGGGCTTCAGATGTATGATGTAGAGATAAGCCAGCTTGTATCCAAATTATGTATCGTGCTTGCGAGGTCAAACAGAAGACTCCTTGTGTCTGGGACCTCTCGGTTGCTGGCATGATCGACCAGACCGTTGATGCCAGCTGCACGCAAGTCCTCTTCATTCATCACAGCCCGGCTATTCAGTAAATGACTTAAGGAACTTATCAAGTTCCCTCTAAAAGGCAGCCAGGTTTGTTGGAAAATGCTTTAAGAGTCTGTGAATTACACTGTACTTTTTATCACAGATGATTTTATTTTCAGTGTAAAATTAAGTAAAGGAGTGTAAAAATTAAAAAATAATGTGACAACTTTTTAATCTTTTTATTGGGGAGGGTATATTCATGATCTCATTGTAAAGGAAACATTATATAAACCTTTATCTTATAAAATTGTCTAATAAAAGTTACTGCATTAGAAACATATTACAGAAATTATAACAGTTACTAGAAATTTAATTTCGTATGCTGCTGTATTATTACTACTGATGTATTGAAGTTTTGTGTCTCACAGCTTATTGTGCATTGGCTGTGTAAGGAAGCAAATGGTTAATCAAATTAATGAATCCACCCACAGGATGGGTATCGGGTACATAATAAAGATGTTAAACTAACTAACGATATAGACAAGACGTGAAAGGATGTAGGTATTAGTTTGGCAATTGAGTTGTAGATGAGTGGAACAAACTCCCAGGTAGTGTCGCTGGATCGAGAACTTTGATTAGCTTTAAATATACTGTAGGTACATGAGTGGATGTGGCTGGGTGTGAAATGAACCTGCCTAGCATGGATCAATAGGCCCCTAGCATTCACATGCTCCAGTGTCCTCAGGTTGATAAATCTCTACACAGAGACAGTTCCAACATAAGCTTGCTGAGGGGTCATTCCTTCACAATATATGGCAGTGCTGTGTCCCTCACTAGAACTTGTGTATATTTTACACGATGGATGACTCCAGGTCACTGTTCGTGAAGCAGCACATCTTGCAGCTTTAACAGTGAACGTGGTGACACGAACAACCTGTGTGGTGATACCTGGAGTCTACCTCGAGGGTGTTCTGGGGGTCAACGACCCCACGGCCCAGTCCTTGACCAGGCCTCCCGGGGAGGCATGGGGATGTCAACAGCGTGAGTGGGGATACCAACAACCTGCATGGGGATACCAACGTTCTAAATCTAGGGTATTATATATCCCGAACTACATAACCCCCGTGTATATTATTTTCTTATCATCAGTTAATTTTCTATAAATATGGATGAATTTGCGTGAGCCTAACCCAGAATAACATACTTATCGGGCAGAAATCGAACAACTAAACGCCTCTCCTATTTGGGAGACATGTTGATTCAAGGTACTTATTGCAACTGAATTTTGACGGGTATTCAACGCTGTATGACTTGTGGGTTTAGCGCTTAGTCTGGATTGTAATAATAATTTGACAGTTATTTTAATTAAGTGGCTACTTCCTCGCTGTTACACACTTTTTTGGAAAAGAATACTAAGTCGCAATAGTACTACTGGACTATCGAAAAGATAGTTAGTAACTCAGGATAACCCAAGAATGACACTGATTTGTTTCTATTGAGATCCTTTTGCTGTCTTCCCCAGGATGCGACCCACAAGATACTGCTAGGTGAACAGGGGCAATACGTGTAAAAGAAACACGCCCAACGTTTCAACTTGTGCTGGGATCCAACTCGGCTCATTCGGTTGTGAATCGAATAGGCTACCACTTGAACCACGAGATATGGAACTGTAAAATAAAACCATTGAAAAGCAGGGGTGCAGTGGGCACAATAAGGGAACACTGTATCAACATCCGTAACCCCAGACTATTCAACATCTTACCAGAAGATATTAGAGACAATGCTAGAACAAATGTAGAAGTCTCCAAAAAGAAACTGGACAAGTATCTTCCCCAGGTGCCAGATCAACCAAACTACGATGGGTATGTGGGGACAGAGGGCCGCCAGTAGCAACAGCCTGGTTGACCTGGCAAACACCAGACGAGCCTGGCCCATGGCCGGGCTCCGGGAGTAGGAAAACTCTAAACTCATCAAAGGTATAAACAAGCCACTTCAGGCAAGTCTCCTAACACCTGCTGTCCCTATTACCTAACACCTGCTGTCCCTATTACCTAACACCTGCTGTCCCTATTACCTAACACCTGCTGTCCCTGTTAAATAACATCTGCTGTCCCTGTTAAATAACACCTGCTGTCCCTGTTAAATAACACCTGCTGTCCGTTATAAAACACCTGCTGTCCCTGTTAAATAACACCTGCTGTCCCTGTTAAATAACACCTGCTGTCCCTGTTAAATATCACCTGCTGTCCTTGTTACCTAACAGTAAATAAATACCTGGTAGTTATACTGTTGAGAGTTGCATCCTGGGAGGGGCTTAAAGAAAAACGAATCCAAATAGAAATAAGCCACACTGCTTGGCTTTCTTGTGGTATCCTGGGTTATTAACTCTCTATGGTTACTTATGTAAATAAAACTTTTCTTCTTAGTTATTTACAGTTTCTCAAGTGCTTAGTATTAACATATCAGCATCATTTTTTTTATTTCTGCTATTTATTTCTTTAATAAAATCACATCATTGGCAACAAAATTTTCACCATATTTAGTTCTTGCTGACTATCACATTAGTGTACGTACCTTGTCTGTCATCCCCAGTGATTTTATTGGTGTGGCTTTTAGTTAATTACCCGGTATATCATTTAGCTACGTTTGAAGTTCCAAAATACAAAGCCACATGTACACTCCTAATTTTAAGTTGGCGTCTCGTTGCTATGGCGACAGAGATGTATATACGTTTTCTTTAGTGAAATAATCTTCGTTCTCTTGAAAATTACTTGGTAAGCTAATGTAAATGGAAGTATGTTGTTATTCTTCCGTAGTCAGTAAGTGTATTTGCGTACAACTGCACAAGTATTGAGAGATTACAATTGTCTTGCATAATAACATGTTTAAATTATATAAGATAACTCAAAAGAAGTCAAAGTAACTTTTTTTCCAGTGTAGTCAAGGACCCCAATGGGAATAAGTCAGTCTGACTTATTTGGGTTATCTTAGGTAATTTACACTATGTATGATAACTGTACTTATGTGTACCTGTACCTAAATAAACTTACTAATCTGTGTTCAGTTAATAACTGCTTAAGTTACTCTCGGTACTTGTGTTAAGGACGGATTCTCTGAATTTTGCAACTGTGTTATTGTATTAAGTCATACGAAGCAGTGGGTCATGATAAACAATGCTTAGGAGATTACTGGATTTCGCTAATGAAGTACCACACGAAAGACGTTTAAAGAATGTGGCAGCTCATGTTATAGATGGGAAAACTGTCATTGAACGAGGCATGGCTAACCACTAGAAAACACACTGCATAAATGGGGTACAACCAGAATTGAGACCAGTCACAGGTGGCGTTCCACAAGGATGATTTTGAATAACAAATGATTTTACAAATTATTCTGGAAAAATACCCTGACTTTGCTCACTGTAAATAAAGCATTATTTATCTCGCTCGCTCTCTCTCTCTCTCTCTCTCTGAGTGAGAGAGAAACCTAATTAATGTCTGCATAAATAACTCATTACGATTGTGACCGGATATAAACATGTAAATAGTTCATTACCACTATAACTTGTTCAGCTTTCAAAACTTTGCGGCCCAGTCCCTGGACCCATTATGTACCTCTGTAATTAATCTTTTGACTGTCACCCACAGGATGGGTATGTGGTACATAATAAAGATGTTAAACTAACTGTAACGATATAGACAAGACGTGAAAAAAGACACTTACACTTATGATAAATTGAGGATACCATCGAACTTCTGGAACATTTAAACAAATTAACGTGATTCAAAAAGTGGCAGATGCTCTTTAATGTGGAAAAGTGCAAAGCCCTAACTCTTGGAAACGATAATTGCCCTCATATCTGTATAAACAGTATATAATACTGAGAAGTTGATGAGTAACACGTGTACAACAGTCTGGTATCTTAACTGACGAGTTTTCGTCTGCTCAGCAGACTTATTCAGTTAAAATACAAGAGAAACGGAAACGACGTATAAAATACTGAGAGGCATTGACAAGGGGGAATAGGAACAAAATGTTTCAGAGATGGGACACAGGAACAAGATGTAAATTTATTCAGGTATACACAAATACAGTTACATAGATTATCATACATAGCAGCATATATGTAGAGAACCTAGGATAACCCAAAAAAGTCAGACAAAGTGACTTATTTCCATTGGGGTCACAACTGGAAGCTGAAAACTCAGATGCGTCACGGGGATATTAGGAAGTATTTCTTCAGCACTAGAGTTGTCAAGAAGTGGAACAATCCGGAGTGATGTAGTGGAGCCAGAATCCATACATAGCTTTAAGGAGAAGTACGACAAGGCTCTGAGAGCAGGGAGTGTGGTTCTAGTAGCAACCAGTGAAGAGGCGGGGTCAGGAGCTGCGACCACAAACAGATAAGTACACACACACAAACATGAAGTATGTGAAACTTTATTGACAACGACCCCTGGTTGTCTTCAAGAGGGAGCTGGACAGATACCTACAGTCAGTGCCAGATCAGCCGGGCTGTGGTTCGTACGTTGGACTACGTGCAGCCAGCAATAACAGCCTCGTTGATCAGGCCCTGATCCACCGGGAGGCCTGGTCATAGACCGGGCCGCGGGGACGTTGATCCCCTGAATGCCCTCCAGGTAGACACAGTGGGGGGTTTTAAAGTCAAAAACAGAAAGACCGGAATGAGTACATGTATAGGGAACGTTGTGAGCTGCAGAATCAGGTTATTGTGTTGAAGCTTAAACCTTGAAAAATGGAAGACAAATATATGATTGAGCAGGGCTAGATAGAAGAAAGACCTGCCCAGCATGGGCCAGTAGGCCTACTGCAGTGCTATGTGAGAACCGATATACAACTTTTCTGGCAAGAGACTCAGTCATCTTAATATAACGATCAAGTATACCGACACTTTAAATATTGCCATCGAAGCGGCTAGTTTATTGTGCACCATATATTCATCGTGTGTACGGTAGCGCAATAATATATGGATACACAAAGGGTTAACAGAGGTACAACTGAATTCCTATATACAGTCGACTTATCTGTTGCAAGCAAATTTAGGATATTTGCTGAACAAGCCTGGTATCTTATTTTCATTAATGAGATAACTTTGACATATCAATAAGCGGAAAAAAGCAGGGGTGCCACTAGCACGTTGAGAGACAACACAATAAGTGTCAGGGGCCCAAGACTGTTCAACTGCCTCCCAGCATACATATGGGGGATTACCAATAGACCCCTGGCTGTCTTCAAGCAGGCACTGGACAGGCACCTAAAGTCGGTACCTGACCAGCCAGGCTGTGGTTCGTACGTTGAACTGCGTGCGGCCAGCAGTAACAGCCTGGTTGATCAGGCTCTGATCCAACATAAGGCCTGGTCACAGACCAGGCCGTAGGGGCGTTGACCCCTGGAACTCACTCCAGGACAATTAAGCACATAGTGCTCAAGACAGTAACCACAGAGATGACCGCTTACTCTGTATTTAGTGTGATCATCCGTGTCTGTCAATCTGCTAGAAGTACCTGTAAACAAGCGTAAGACTAGGTACTACACAACATCAGTCCGACAGTATGTAAATAAGACATACAGTGTAGGTAATGGCATTTTATTGTGAAGACATTTCGTTCACTGGGGACTTTATGAGTCTTTATGAGATTTGGAGAGATGTCCTGAGGTGAAAAAAATAGGGTGATGAGGTCACAGGTGAGTAGCCAGCCCAAATGGTATAAATTACAGACACGATGAAGAGACAAATGTAGTATAATGCCATTCTTTATTGACAGCATTTCGCCCACACAGTGGACTTTATCAAGTCACAATCATATCTACTTAGGGGGAGAGAGGATGTGCGTGCGTGTATATATATATATATATATATATATATATATATATATAGGGAGCGTAGTGACATGAAGATGATGAATTAGACATCATAACTTTTAGACATTTTGTCACCCAATGGCTTTATCAATACAAGGACATAATGTGATGACTAAAAATATATACAGCAGACAGTGGAATATGAGGTAATCAGTCCCTCAGCCTAGGAGCAGATGAGGAATGTTCAAGTTGATGGCTGTGACGATAAAGCCCAGTGTTGGCGAAACCTTATGAATAAAAAATCGCATTATACAGCATTTGTGTCTTGGCCAGTGGCCTGGAGGCGAAAGCTCTCGCTTCACACGCTGAGGGTTCGGGTTCGTTTCATGGCCGGGTGGAAACATTGGGCGTGTTTCCTTACACCGTTTGTCTATGTTCACCCATCAGTAAAATGGATACCTGGGTGTTAGTCGACTGGTGTGGGTCGCATCCTGGGACAAAACTGACCTAATTTGCCCGAAATGCTTTGTATAATAAGTGGCTTTCTATACAGTAGTATGTCATTGATGTCAGCTAGGCCTGTATATCATGTACATATACTTGTAGAAATAAAGATATTATTAGGTGAGTAGGCGCCTAACCGCACGGCTAGCTACTCACGTACGACTTCATGACCTAATTCTTTCACCTCAGGACCTCTCTCCAACCCCTATAAATACTCGGTTTTGTTGGTCTCTTTATGAAATGATAAATTGTGTACAAAAGGTGTCATAATAAAGGTCAAAACCCGCATTGTGTCTATAAGGCCATAAACACTGCCTAATTGGCATACAACCTCATCTATGCTGCAGAAGCCATTATTCTGGTTGAAATTGCTTGATACACTCATGAGTGATGATTCCAGGATCCTGTCTATCTGAATGTTTTTGGCAATGAATCGTGTGCCCTTGTGATTGATCATGTGGTTGTGGGAGTTTGTGTGAAGCACAGGCGTTATTCAAGTGCTCCATTTTCCTGGCGTATTAATGTTCAGAAATTTGTGTGGTTTTCGCCCAAGAATATTTGGTCACAGTCGTTGCAAGGTGTCGTTGGTGTCTGTTACTAGTACTGAAGAGAATGCTGGAGACCTGTCTAACAATAAAGTTGTTAGGAAGGACTATGTATCTTCTTTTGGTGGTGTCATGTCTGGGTGAGATGAAGATGTGTGCACGAGGCCTACAACCTCTGATAAACTGATGACCTAACCCAACCAAACCAAACCCAATCCATGCTCACAAAACCCAACCCAACTTAATCTGTCTCGATACTAACCAATGTAATCTATTCTAACCATACTTAATGATATATACATGCGCAAGTGTACATTTTATAACCACCCTAAACCATTCCTTTTTATAAGGGGCTAGGCTTGTGGGATACATGGATGCCTTTCTCGAATGATTGAGGTAGATGGGGCTGGGAATATGGAATATCATTCACGGATCGTGCAGTGATCGAAACACATCTAATTACTTTAAGGTTGTATTCCTGAACCAATTGGAAACGGAGGAGGAATAAACATTAGTAGAATTCTCTTAGTCACCCAAACACCATCCCCAAGTGTGAAATACACACACTGCTAACCTGTATGTGGCAAACGAAAGCAATTATATATAGCCAAACGCCAGTTGGTATAAGTATATTGGTTTAGATTACCCCCCAGCTCGTACCCCAACACATAGCAAATTATACCTCAACGGGATGACAATACGTACCCACTGACTATGTTATTTCTCACAAGAAACTAACACCGCAACACTACAAAGAGAGCTAAATAATGCGTTGAATTTTGTGGCAAAAATGGCAAAAACATGAAGAAACGGCAGCATAGAGCGCGCAGGCCACAGCCTACAGCACATGGTTCTTCGCACACAGCCCATAGCACAGTC
>WNWK01002202.1:195000-205000 GCA_009830355.1 Cherax destructor
CCGTCATGTCGTTTACATATACCAAGAATAACACTGGTCCTAGGACTGACCCCTGCGGTACGCAAGTCCTAGGACTTGTGAGTTCATTACCTTTGTACCTTGTTCAGCTATCAAAACTTTGAGGCCCAGTCCCTGGACCCATTATGTACCTCTGTAATCTTTTGACTACCGCCCACAGGATGGGTATGGGGTGCATAATAAAGATATTAAACTAAGTGTACACATCAGCATTTAGCTTGTCTTTTAGAGCATTCAAGACTACATAGTAATGACCTAGCAATTGTGAAAGGCAGTTAGGGCTATTGGGTTATAGTATTTTTTCAATTGCTTTACTGCTTTCTTTATTACATGGGACTGTACCGGGGAAGTGGGGAGGTTCAATAATTGTAGGATGACGCCTGTATCCAGCATTCTTCTCCGTAAAATACTTAAGGCTCAAGATAGTGGTTTCTTAACAATTTTGATAAGTATTGAATTCCGTGAATCTGGGGCCTGGAGCAGAATACATGTTGATGTCTTCTCTCAAGTCAACAGGAGAGTCATACCACAGGCCATTAATATCAACTTAATCTTCACCAAGGACAGATAAAACAGAAGAACAAAAACACATAAAACACTGATTATTCAACAACAGATTTATCGAGGCTACTTCACGTCTTCCACCAACTTCAGTAATTATTCTGTTCTGGTTGGCGAAACGTCTCTACAATAAAAAAAATACTCGCTTGTTGCACACGTCTTTCATCTACTTGTCGGTTCTGTGTACTATTACTATAATAATACTGATACAGAGGTCAAGGCATTTTCAACTTGCCGGATCCCTCTTGCTGATCAAACTCATCAACGTGACCTTTAAGTTGTTCACATGCTCAGGTCAGGTGCACCTATCCTACGATCCTCCGTTTATATATTCCCGTTTCTCATGTATTATCTACACACTTGAAACAGGTTAGTCACCAAGTGAAATGTTTTAATATAGTATCGATTCTTATGCCCAGTTTATCTTATATATTCTTAATTTTTTTTTTTTATTATTTAACGTGAATGGAATATACTAATTTTATGATGCCCAGATTGATTTCTAGCATTGTAGTAGTTAAACTGCAACATTGAATATACACTCTACTTGTTTGGCAAAACGATAGTTTCTTTATAAGTCAAGATCACAAACTTTGGCTAAAAAGAACAATAACCTTATTCACACCTGACTTAAAAATACAACAGTTTTAATTTTGTCTTGAGAGTATCAAGACACTGTATGGCCAGTGATGGGCACCACCTCAAAGGACTTTTACTATGGATCCTCCATCAGAAGTACCTAGACCAAGTTTGTCCTATGGCTGTTAGGGCATGAAATATTTTCATAATTAATCCACCAATTGAAAATGGAAACCAAGCGATGTTTCGATCCATCCTGTACCATTATCAAGCCACGAGACATATATTATTATAATAAAGAAGCACTAAACACATAAGAGAAAGCCAGAAAACGGGTCATGGCAGAGGTAGGTGAGAAGAGTCAGGGTCACGCTATCTAAAGAATGTAAGATTTGACGGTGTACTGTGATAAACATCTACAAATTATGAAGTTAAGCGCTAAACCCGAAAACAAAGTTGGGACCTGATTCAAAGTGAATGTGAAGGTTTAAGAGGGACAAAATTTTGGAAGAGGACCAACTTAGGGAAGACTATAGTCCCTAACAAAAAAAAAAAACTGCCAGCAAGGCGGACACTTACGCTACATAATCTTTTGTTGAAAGTTCTCATGCGTTAGATTATATTCATGTGGCAGTGCTAAAACACTAAGTGGTCACAGCATCAACGAACCTCCTTGAGGATTATAGATTTATAAAATTAAATCATTAATTTGATGAGGAAAATATTTTAAAAACTTTGCTTTTAGTTATTTATATCCAGTATTTCATTCATTTTTTTAATTTCTAAGCCATGTATACTAATCATTTCAGTTAGTTAAGCCAATTATTACTTCCATTTCAGTTATATATATATATCAGGTATTTAAAGATTTGTCTATCATTTCTTGAATATTTAATCATTTCAGGTCAAGCAGACTTCCATTTCAGTTATATATATCAGGTATTTCAAGATTTTCCTATCAGGTAATTCAATATTTTTCTCAGGTATTTCAAGATTTTTCTATCAGGCATTTCAAGATTTTTCTATTAGGCATTTCAAGATTTTTCTGTCAGGCATTTCAAGATTTTTCTATCATTAAAAGTTATCCAGTCCAATAAACATGTTTGTATATAGAGTAGGTAAAGGAACACAAAACACAATATAAAAATCTATATATAATATAATTAGCTATTTACACAGGAGATATCTTGTATATGAGAACATCAGGTACAATATAAAAATTTACTTAAAAGTAAACACTTCTTACAGAAGTATGTATGTCGCACCTAGAGATGCACTTAAACCTAAGGCTTTGTATCAGGTCGGTTTACTTCTTTGCGGGCTTCTTGGCGGCCTTCTTTGGCGTGGGCTTCTTGGCAGCAGGCTTCTTTGCGGCTTTCTTGACAGCGGGCTTCTTGGCGGCCTTCTTAGCAGCGGGTTTCTTGGCAGCCTTCTTAGCAGCGGGTTTCTTGGCGGCGGCCTTCTTGGCAGCTGGCTTCTTGGCAACTTTCTTAGCAGCTGGCTTCTTGGTGGCAGCCTTCTTAGCAACTGGCTTCTTGGCGACAGGCTTGATGTCATCCTTGGCAAGCTTGAAAGAACCAGATGCACCAGCTCCCTTGACCTGCTTCAGAGCGCCGGAGGTGACTCCCTTCTTCAGGGCCAGCTTGAGACGGACACCAGCCTTCTTCTCATCTCCAACCTTGTAGTTAGCGACGATATACTTGAGAATAGCCTGACGGGATGACCCACTTCGCTCCTTCAGGGACTTCAGGGCAGCAGCAATCATCACAGCATAAGCAGGATGAGTAGGTTTGACAGCAGGCTTCTTTGTCTTGGTGGCCTTCTTGGCAGGAGCAGGGGATGCAGCAGCGTCAGCCATTGTAGAGGTTATGGAGAGACCTTCGTCAGGTGGTAAGACCTTCGTCAGCTGGAATCAGGAGCAATGTTCCTGTGTTGAGTCTCAGTGAGAGTGGTGCTGCGGCAGAACTAAAATCGAGTATTTGTGCCCGCGTGCGGACGCAAAAGTAGCAGCGTAAACACACGCACTCGTTTTCGTTCAAAGTTGCTCGATGTTCGCGACCATTTGTGTTTGTTAACTTAGTTCTATCAATTATCACGGTGTATAAACACATTTAGTGTATTAAATTTTCCTTGCTTCAAGCAGTATATACATTTAGCTTCTATTCTGTATAAAGAACATGTAGGTGCGATCATCTGTCTTAAAGAAATCGGTGCAAATATGACGAGGATCGTATTCTCAAACTCTATATATTCTTATTTAAGTCGCTATACCTTTCTTAATCAAAAGTTACTTTGCACGAATTATACATCAATGGAAAGAAGAATTATTTGTCTTTCAATGTGTGTAAAATCCACAACTGTCACATCCAAAACAAAGGCGTAATAAATGATATATTTTGGATAAACAAACACAAATTCCCGTTCTTGCTGCCATAGCTCTTCACTGATAGAATAGGTCATGTATCTTTTCTTTCATTATTATTGAGGTGTACATTTTAAACCAAAGGCGAATACTTCATAGCATGTATTTCGATAACACTGATGTTATCCAAACCATAAATTAGCAACAGGATCGAAGAAAAACAAGCTTTAGAAGCAGAAATATTACAGGCCTTCTCAGGCTACGTTGGCTGGGTCTAGAGCAGGGAGCTCTATCAGAGAAGAAATAGTATTTTCCTTGTTAAACTCAGATTTATTTTGTCTAATTATGAAAAAAATGAGAGTTATATGAACACATTATTAATCCGTCCCTAAGTACCTAATTTTCTTTTCAAACAGACACAGGAGAGCTGAGAAAGATGATAAAATAGGAGTGATTTCCGAGATTCCCAGGCCGTTACCCTTCAAAATAAGCACAACCAGAATAATGATAAATCAGCCAGGAATTTTTCTTGACTGCATTAGCTAACAATATTTCTGCAATATGTATATGCATCAAAATGCCTAAAACGAAAGACAGAATTAAGTTAAGTGATAATTTTTTTTTACTTTCTTCTCTGAAAGCTGAGGATATAAATACACTGGTCTCCCGAATTGTCCCAGAGAAGACCCTTGCAAATGCTTGCGACTGCAAATACATTGCATATATAAGGGAAGCTTATTGCATTTTACTCGTCTTAAATAAGTTATATTTGCGAGATATTGTAGACAGTACATTTTTTTTTAACAAATCATGCAGAAATAAGAACATCTCTTACATATGTATATCAGGTTCACTATGGTTAAATGGTATGGTTTTAATGTCAAAATTCAGACAAAATAATTTTAGCTAATCAAATATAAAATGAATATATGCATAATTAATCTATGCCAATAAGCTTTTAAGTGTAAATTTCCAAGTGTTTAAACAGATATTTTTTAGCAACGGTTGAATTAAATATTGCGTTACTATAGGCATACAGCAGTACTAAATTATGAAGATTTATCCTAGGATAACACAATAAAAACAAACAGCATGAGCTCTTTTTCAATATTTCAGCTTTCAGTAAATAGCATTCTCTAATTTGGTTTAATATATTCTGGCCACATATAAATGAATATTAGGGGCTACTTTTTTATATAGGACAATATAGCTTTCGTACTGAAATTCTGCTGTTTAGTAAATTCAATAAATTTACTAATTAACCTTACTGAACTGCTTATTCAAGTTGTAAGGATTTTGCAGATGAGTGGGATTAGCAGTGTTAGCTAGAACTGCCTAGTAAACCTAGTGATTTTTTTCTGTTCTAGACTATATTAACTTATCAACACTTTTCTTCCTTCGCCTGATTTAATTCTTAAACTTTGCATACTGCTTGATTTTCTGTATGCATCTGTTGCCTAAATAAAAATAGTACATTTGTGCATTGTTCTGATGGCAGCAAAATTATATATTAGAAGCCAAAATGCAGTTGTAATTTAAGAAGCTTATTAACTGAGTTTTCTTTAAGATCATATGAACTATGCAACAAACCTAGAGAGAATCACAAAATATGAAAATGCTACTATATGAGCTAAGCTCCTTTCTGAAAGAATTAATAATTTATTAACCAGAGACATTTCTGACAAAGAAATTAATATAAATTTACAACAATAAGGAACCTACAGTAGGCCTACTGATCTATCCAAGACAGATTCTCACTGTATTCAACTATGCAGCAGGCTATTCATTCTTTAAATTTTTATTTTCAGTTTACATAAAAGTAATAGAATAGTCAATACTGAAGTAGGACAGCAAGTTTATTACACGACTGCGCATTCAATTTTTATATTTTTCCATAGACTGTTAGGTCTACTTCAATGCACCTTTATTTTCATGTTCTTATTATTGACAACAGAAATTTGTGAATTTTTACATTATTGACGAAAGCTTTATATGAAAGTAGAATAAATTGATACATTTACTATAAGAGCATTTGCTTCGTTATTACATTGTATTTTATGCAGAGGGAAATCTTTGAGACACTTAGCACAAACAACAGTGTAGGCTCGATCCATCGTCCGCTAAACGCGGCCTGGTCTCAGACCAGTCAAACTGGTGGTGGTCCTTAATGTTTCTTTAGTAATTATGCAAAATTATGTAAAGCGTTAGTAGAAGCAACCAAATGAATCATATGAGTAATTACTACTTAAGGTACTTTTGTGTATCCATATATATCGTGTTATATATTTTACTGTATATAAATTATACATGGTTAGTCTGTTCTGATCAGAGTATTGTTTTAAGTGTATAGGTTAAATGTAGGTTTAATGACCTACGTGCAGTCAATAGGCTTTAAACCTAGCTGACTAGGGTGATCTTTGGTTAACTTGTTTATTAAAAATGTCTACCTGTAATAGTTATGCGACATTGTAACTGTAAAATAATTGTAATAATGTAATCCAAAATAAACATCAGCCATAACTTAGCGTTATACTGAACACTGCAAACTGTCAATTATATAACTCTTCCAAAATTCTAACATGTTTCTAACGAACTTTATTAATGATGAATTTAATAAACCAAAAGTAAAAACCTTTTAATTATTTTTATATAAAAATAATTACATCAGCAATAAGCGAAAACAGTGCATCATGCAGCACTTTAATAATAATAATAATAATAATAAATTATAAATACTATTAAAACTATAAATATAAATAATAATAATATACACAAATAAGGTATTGTGTCTTTTTGTTCATTAATAATAAGGAACAAGACTCAGCAAATTAGAATGATGATTCTTATGAAGCATTTACATAAGTATTATTTAGGTTAATTTAAAACAGGCGCGTTTAGGAAAAACAAGAACAGTAATTTCTATAACTTTTGTGCTGAGTACTTTTTTAAAAACATTCAAATTCAAATATTTTATTTAAAATTGTTGTACAAAATATACAATAACTACAATGCCACTCCCACAGTGTGGGAGTCCCACTCCACGCACCCACCCTCGGAATCCCACTCCACGCACCCACCCTCGGAGTCCCATTCCACGCACCCACCCTCGGAGTCCCACTCCACGCACCCACCCTCGGAGTCCCACTCCACGCACCCACCCTCGGAGTCCCACTCCACGCACCCACCCTCGGAGTCCCACTCCACGCACCCACCCTCGGAGTCCCACTCCACGCCCCCACCCTCGAGGTCCCACTCCACGCACCCACCCTCGGAGTCCCACTCCACGCACCCACCCTCGGAGTCCCACTCCACGCACCCACCCTCGGAGTCCCACTCCACGCACCCACCCTCGGAGTCCCACTCCACGCACCCACCCTCGGAGTCCCACTCCACGCACCCACCCTCGGAGTCCCACTCCACGCACCCACCCTCGGAGTCCCACTCCACGCACCCACCCTCGGAGTCCCACTCCACGCACCCACCCTCGGAGTCCCACTCCACGCACCCACCCTCGGAGTCCCACTCCACGCACCCACCCTCGGAGTCCCACTCCACGCACCCACCCTCGGAGTCCCACTCCACGCACCCACCCTCGGAGTCCCACTCCACGCACCCACCCTCGGAGTCCCACTCCACGCACCCACCCTCGGAGTCCCACTCCACGCACCCACCCTCGGAGTCCCACTCCACGCACCCACCCTCGGAGTCCCACTCCACGCACCCACCCTCGGAGTCCCACTCCACGCACCCACCCTCGGAGTCCCACTCCACGCACCCACCCTCGGAGTCCCACTCCACGCACCCACCCTCGGAGTCCCACTCCACGCACCCACCCTCGAGTCCCACTCCACGCACCCACCCTCGGAGTCCCACTCCACGCACCCACCCTCGGAGTCCCACTCCACGCACAGACCCTCGGAGTCCTACTTCACACTTATACTAAGTCCCATTCCACTTACCGACATTGAATCTCACTCCACATACCCACAGTGAGTCCCAATCATACCCACACTGAATCCCACTCCACATACCCCACACTGAATACCACTCCACATACCCCACACTGAATCCCACTCCACATACCCCACACTGAATCCCACTCCACATACCCCCACACTGAATCCTACTCCACATACCCACACTGTGGGAGTCCCGCTACACATACCCACATTGAGGGAGTCCCACTCAACACGCCCACACTGTGGGAGTCCCACTCAACACCCCCACAATGTGGGAGTCCCACTCAACACCCCCACAATGTGGGAGTCCCACTCAACACCCCCACAATGTGGGAGTCCCACTCAACACCCCCACAATGTGGGAGTCCCACTCAACACCCCCACAATGTGGGAGTCCCACTCAACACCCCCACAATGTGGGAGTCCCACTCAACACCCCCACAATGTGGGAGTCCCACTCAACACCCTCACAATGTGGGAGTCCCACTCCACGCACCCACCCTCGGAGTCCCACTCCACGCACCCACCCTCGGAGTCCCACTCCACGCACCCACCCTCGGAGTCCCACTCCACGCACCCACCCTCGGAGTCCCACTCCACGCACCCACCCTCGGAGCCCCACTCCACGCACCCACCCTCGGAGTCCCACTCCACGCACCCACCCTCGGAGTCCTACTTCACACTTATACTAAGTCCCATTCCACTTACCCACATTGAATCTCACTCCACATACCCACAGTGAGTCCCAATCATACCCACACTGAATCCCACTCCACATACCCCACACTGGATCCCACTCCACATACCCCACACTGAATCCCACTCCACATACCCCACACTGAATCCCACTCCACATACCCCCACACTGAATCCCACTCCACATACCCCACACTGAATCCCACTCCACATACCCCACACTGAATCCCACTCCACATACCCCCACACTGAATCCCACTCCACATACCCCCACACTGAATCCCACTCCACATACCCCCACACTGAATCCCACTCCACATACCCCCACACTGAATCCCACTCCACATACACCACACTGAATCCCACTCCACATACACCACACTGAATCCCACTCCACATCCCCACACTGTGGGAGTCCCGCTACACATCCCCACAATGTGGGAGTCCCACTCGACACCCCCACAATGTGGGAGTCCCACTCGACACCCCCACAATGTGGGAGTCCCACTCGACACCCCCACAATGTGGGAGTCCCACTCGACACCCCCACAATGTGGGAGTCCCACTCGACACCCCCACAATGTGGGAGTCCCACTCGACACCCCCACAATGTGGGAGTCCCACTCGACACACCCACACCGTGGGAGTCCCACTCGACACACCCACACCGTGGGAGTCCCACTCGACACACCCACACCGTGGGAGTCCCACTCGACACACCCACACCGTGGGAGTCCCACTCGACACACCCACACCGTGGAGTCCCACTCGACACACCCACACCGTGGGAGTCCCACTCGACACACCCACACCGTGGGAGTCCCACTCGACACACCCACACCGTGGAGTCCCACTCGACACACCACACCGTGGGAGTCCCACTCGACACACCCACACCGTGGAGTCCCACTCGACACACCCACACCGTGGGAGTCCACTCGACACACCCACACCGTGGGAGTCCCACTCGACACACCCACACCGTGGGAGTCCCACTCGACACACCCACACCGTGGGAGTCCCACTCGACACACCCACACCGTGGGAGTCCCACTCGACACACCCACACCGTGGAGTCCCACTCGACACACCCACACCGTGGGAGTCCCACTCGACACACCCACACCGTGGGAGTCCCACTCGACACACCCACACCGTGGGAGTCCCACTCGACACACCCACACCGTGGGAGTCCCACTCGACACACCCACACCGTGGGAGTCCCACTCGACACACCCACACCGTGGGAGTCCCACTCGACACACCCACACCGTGGGAGTCCCACTCGAGACACCCACACCGTGGGAGTCCCACTCGACACACCCACACCGTGGAGTCCCACTCGACACACCCACACCGTGGGAGTCCCACTCGACACACCCACACCGTGGGAGTCCCACTCGACACACCCACACCGTGGGAGTCCCACTCGACACACCCACACCGTGGAGTCCCACTCGACACACCCACACCGTGGGAGTCCCACTCGACACACCCACACCGTGGGAGTCCCACTCGACACACCCACACCGTGGGAGTCCCACTCGACACACCCACACCGTGGGAGTCCCACTCGACACACCCACACCGTGTGAGTCCCACTCGACACACCCACACCGTGTGAGTCCCACTCGACACACCCACACCGTGGGAGTCCCACTCGACACCCACACCGTGGGAGTCCCACTCGACACCCACACCGTGGGAGTCCCACTCGACACCCACACCGTGGGAGTCCCACTCGACACCCACACTGTGGGAGTCCCACTCGACACCCACACTGTGGGAGTCCCACTCGACAATCACACTGTGGGAGTCCCACTCG
>WNWK01002202.1:210000-222659 GCA_009830355.1 Cherax destructor
TCTTGCGCGTGCGCGCGTGTTGTGTGTGCGTGTTTGGTGTGTGTTTTGTAAGTTTATTCAGGTATACACAAATACAGTTACGTAGATTATAATACATAGCAGCATGTATGTAGAGAACCTAGGATAACTCAAAAAAGTCAAAGTGACTTATTTCCATTGGGGTCCTTTATGTGTATGTTAGTATGTCCTGTGTTTGTATGTGTGTGTGTGTTTTGTGTATGTGTGTGTTTTGTGTATGTGTGTGTTTTGTGTATGTGTGTGTTTTGTGTATGTGTGTGTGTTTTGTGTATGTGTGTGTGTTTTGTGTATGTGTTTTGTGTATGTGTTTTGTGTATGTGTATGTGTTTTGTGTATGTGTGTGTTTTGTGTATGTGTGTGTGTTTTGTGTATGTGTGTGTGTTGTGTATGTGTGTGTGTTTTGTGTATGTGTGTGTGTTTTGTGTATGTGTACGTGTGTGTGTTTTGTTTATGTGTATATGTGTGTGTTTTGTTTATGTGTATATGTGTGTGTTTTGTTTATGTGTGTGTTTTGTGTATGTGTGTGTTTTGTGTATGTGTGTGTTTTGTGTATGTGTGTTTTGTGTATGTATGCATGTGTGTGTTTTGTGTATGTGTGTGTTTTGTGTATGTGTGTGTTTTGTGTGTGTGTTTTGTGTATGTGTGTGTTTTGTGTATGTGTGTTTTGTGTGTGTGTGTTTTGTGTATGTGTGTGTTTTGTGTGTGTGTTTTGTGTGTGTGTGTTTTGTGTATGTGTGTGTTTTGTGTATGTGTTTTTTGTGTATGTGTTTTGTGTATGTGTTTTTTGTGTATGTGTGTGTGTGTGTTTTGTGTGTGTGTGTGTGTTTTGTGTGTGTGTTTTGTGTGTGTGTGTTTTGTGTGTGTGTTTTGTGTATGTGTGTGTGTTTTGTGTGTTTTGTGTATGTGTGTGTGTTTTGTGAATGTGTTTTTTGTGTGTGTGTTTTGTGTATGTGTGTGTTTTGTGTATGTGTGTGTGTTTTGTGTATGTGTGTGTTTTGTGTATGTGTGTGTGTTTTGTGTATGTGTGTGTGTTTTGTGTATGTGTGTGTGTTTTGTGTATGTGTGTGTTTTGTGTATGTGTGTGTGTTTTGTGTATGTGTGTGTGTTTTGTGTATGTGTGTGTTTTGTGTATGTGTGTGTGTTTTGTGTATGTGTGTGTGTTTTGTGTATGTGTGTGTGTTTTGTGTTTGTGTGTGTTTTGTGTATGTGTGTGTTTTGTGTATGTGTGTGTTTTGTGTATGTGTGTGTTTTGTGTATGTGTGTGTGTTTTGTGTATGTGTGTGTGTTTTGTGTATTTGTGTGTTTTGTGTATGTGTGTGTGTTTTGTGTATGTGTGTGTGTTTTGTGTATGTGTGTGTTTTGTGTGTGTGTTGTGTATATGTGTGTGTGTTTTGTGTATGTGTGTGTGTGTTTTGTGTATGTGTGTGTGTTTTGTGTGTGTGTGTGTTTTGTGTATGTGTGTGTGTCTTGTGTATGTGTGTGTGTTTTGTGTATGTGTGTGTGTATTAATATTGGTAGAATCACCGACAATATGTTAAGTAAAAGGACACAAATGCAACTAATGTGATGTCACATTAGTTGCATTTGTGTCCTTTTACTTAACATATGTGTGTGTTTTTTGTGTGTTTTGTGCGTGTGTGTGTTTTGTGTGTGTGTGTGTGTGTGTGTTTTGTGTGTGTTTTGTGTGTGTATTGTGTATGTGTGGTTTTTTTTGTGTGTTATGTGTGTGTGTCTTTTGTGTGTGTGTAGAAACTTCATGGTCCAGTTCTCTACGGCCCAGTACCAGATCAGGCCTCCTGGTAAATCAAAACCTGATCAGCTAGGTTGTTACTGCTGGTACCACGGATTCTGAAGTACGAAGCACAGACAGGCTGATGAGCTTATCAAATTCTCTCGAAGACAGCCAGGTATTTGTTGGTAATGCCCCTTATGTATGATAGGAGGCTGTTGTAAAGCCTTGGAGGTCCATACACTTTGTCATCCGTGTATTCAATGTTTGAGGGGATTTCAAACATTACCAGTAATTTAGGTGCTTGACTGAATTAATACATGCAGTGAAGGTTCTATGTACATTTTCTAGGTCTGTAATTTCGCTTGCCTTAAAAGGGGCTGCGAGTATAAAGCAATGTTCAAGCCTATAGAGAACAAGCGTTTTAAAGAGGACCATCATTAGCTTGGCATTTCTTGTTTACAAGGTTCTAGTTATCCTAGAGGAACTGGTCCTAAATCCGCGCACACAAATAATTTCCTACGAAAGCAAAAGACTCGACAGGCGGTGCAACATCCCCCCCCCCAATGAAAAGCAGGGGCACCATGAGTACGCTAAGAGACAGTAAGTTTCAGGGGCCCAAGATTATTCAACTACCTCCCAGTTTACATAAGGGGGATTACCAATAGACCTCTGGCTGTCTTGAAGAGGGAGCTGGACCAGCCGAGCTGTGGTTCGTACGTCAATTTGCCGGCGGCCAAAAGTAACAGCCTGGTTGATCAGGCCCTGATCTACAGCAAGGCCAGGTCATGGACCGGGCCGCGGGAACGTTCACGCCCGAACACCCTCCAGGTACCCATCCTATCATTACACTCACGGTTGTGATAACACTTGTGATCCAAAACAAGATCCTTTTACATTATGACTGCTAAGGCCTTCACGTTAGTTTTTTTTTCGGTTTGAGAGGTTAGTTTAATATTCCGCTCTAGTTTTTATTTCCTAAATTTTTGTTTATTATGGAGCAACTGAAATCTATCCACACTGATTATCATATTGTTTACAGTGGCTCACTGGAAGACTTGGTTGACTTGCGGGGAAGGCTAATTAACATTATGAAGCACAATAAACTATTTTGAAAACAAAAGAGTATGTATACAAGGCATAAGGCTCACTGGAGCTGGGGCTTCTCTTCTCTAAGATGTCGGTAATAACCTTGATTCCTGTCACTATTTATGCAGTGCATCTCTGGGAAAACATACACACAACCACATACATAAAAAAAAACAGGTAGGAGAGGGCTCAAGGAGCCAAGAGAGCAGAAGCCTAGTAGCGGTCAGCGGAGAGGCGGGGCCAGGAGCCAGAGCTCGACCCCTCCAACCACTTGCAGGCAAGTTCATTCGCATTTTAGGCAAGGTTCACTCACACCCACCTTCGTTTGGTAGGTCTTACTCACACCTTCGTTTGGAAGGTCTTACTCACACCTTCGTTTGGAAGGTCTTACTCACACCTTCGTTTGGAAGGTCTTACTCACACCTTCGTTTGGAAGGTCTTACTCACACCTTCGTTTGGAAGGTCTTACTCACACCTTCGTTTGGAAGGTCTTACTCACACCTTCGTTTGGAAGGTCTTACTCACACCTTCGTTTGGAAGGTCTTACTCACACCTTCGTTTGGAAGGTCTTACTCACACCTTCGTTTGGAAGGTCTTACTCACACCTTCGTTTGGAAGGTCTTACTCACACCTTCGTTTGGAAGGTCTTACTCACACCTTCGTTTGGAAGGTCTTACTCACACCTTCGTTTGGAAGGTCTTACTCACACCTTCGTTTGGAAGGTCTTACTCACACCTTCGTTTGGAAGGTCTTACTCACACCTTCGTTTGGAAGGTCTTACTCACACCTTCGTTTGGAAGGTCTTACTCACACCTTCGTTTGGAAGGTCTTACTCACACCTTCGTTTGGAAGGTCTTACTCACACCTTCGTTTGGAAGGTCTTACTCACACCTTCGTTTGGAAGGTCTTACTCACACCTTCGTTTGGAAGGTCTTACTCACACCTTCGTTTGGAAGGTCTTACTCACACCTTCGTTTGGAAGGTCTTACTCACACCTTCGTTTGGAAGGTCTTACTCACACCTTCGTTTGGAAGGTCTTACTCACACCTTCGTTTGGAAGGTCTTACTCACACCTTCGTTTGGAAGGTCTTACTCACACCTTCGTTTGGAAGGTCTTACTCACACCTTCGTTTGGAAGGTCTTACTCACACCTTCGTTTGGAAGGTCTTACTCACACCTTCGTTTGGAAGGTCTTACTCACACCTTCGTTTGGAAGGTCTTACTCACACCTTCGTTTGGAAGGTCTTACTCACACCTTCGTTTGGAAGGTCTTACTCACACCTTCGTTTGGAAGGTCTTACTCACACCTTCGTTTGGAAGGTCTTACTCACACCTTCGTTTGGAAGGTCTTACTCACACCTTCGTTTGGAAGGTCTTACTCACACCTTCGTTTGGAAGGTCTTACTCACACCTTCGTTTGGAAGGTCTTACTCACACCTTCGTTTGGAAGGTCTTACTCACACCTTCGTTTGGAAGGTCTTACTCACACCTTCGTTTGGAAGGTCTTACTCACACCTTCGTTTGGAAGGTCTTACTCACACCTTCGTTTGGAAGGTCTTACTCACACCTTCGTTTGGAAGGTCTTACTCACACCTTCGTTTGGAAGGTCTTACTCACACCTTCGTTTGGAAGGTCTTACTCACACCTTCGTTTGGAAGGTCTTACACCTTTGTTTGGAAGGTCTTACACCTTCGTTTGGAAGGTTTTACATTCACCTACGTTAGGTAAGTCGCTTTCACCTCCCATTGCTTGGCAGGTCCTACTCTCACCCACCCATGCTAGCCAGGTCCCACTCTCACCCTCCCATGCTAGGCAAGTCCCACTCTCACCATTCCATGCTAGGCAGGTCCCACTCACCCACCCCTGCTAAACAGGGCCCATTCACCCACCTATGCTTTCAGTGTACTCTCGGCACCCTTGCTTTTTTTATGGAGTGATTTCTGTGTGCATATTTGGGACCAGTTCCTCAACGATTATAGCATCTAGGTTTTGACTTCCTCTTACAGAATGGTGGGAAGTGCTCTATAAAACAAGAGTGCAGCAAGGCTAATTTTAAGCCCATTTATTGGGAAACTTTACTATAATGGGATCACATGCAGTGATCTCTTTTGAAAGGTATAAAAAGAGACGGAACTGAAACTGATAAATTTAAATTATATAACCAAGACAAAAGCTCGAAAGTTAAAGCAAATAAAATCTAAGCTAAAAATTATAGAGAAAGTACATGTTCTTGTGTGAGTAAAATTGTGACGTTGTAATAAATGAGTTGTTCAGGTAAACTAGTATTTTATTATGAATAGTTAGAGTAGGAAGTATGTAGAGGTGATAAATTTGAAGAGTTCACTAGTTATGTGGCAGAAAGCGTAGCCGACGTTAACAAAGTTATGGCAGGTTTCTCCTGGTAAGACATCTTCCATACTTAATTAATTATCCCTTCATTTACACCTGTTTTGTACACCTCAGTGTCTTCCGCTATGCATGCAGCTCAAGAACACGAAGATTCAGCTCAAACTGATCTGCATGTACAGGTACCACTTTTCAAACCACAACAATCTTAAAGTCTTTGGTGTCCTCGAAATGTACATGTTAACTTGCGTTATGTTTCTCATCCAGTTTGTTTGTGTAGATTACTTGCAAAATGGGAACAAAACTGACCCTTGACTTTCTGATTTCACATGTAATCATGGCAGCGTTAGACTGGCAGCAGCGTGAGACTGGCAGCAGCGTGAGACTGGCAGACATAAGCGGCAGCGTGAGAGGCAGACAGGCTTCAGCATGAGAGACAGGCAGACATAGGCAGCAGCATGAAAGACAGACAGACATAGGCAGCAGCATGAGAGACAGGCAGACATGGGTGGCAGCGAGAGACGGCAGACATAGGCAGCAGCGTGAGACAGGCAGACGTAGGCAGCAGCATGAGAGACGGCAGACAAAGGCAGCAGCGTGAGAGACAGGCAGACGTAGGCAGCAGCTTGAGACAGGCAGACGTAGGCAGCAGCTTGAGAGACAGGCAGACATAGGCAGCAGCGTGAGACAGGCAGACAAGCGGCAGCGAGAGACGGCAGACATAGGCAGCAGCGTGAGACAGGCAGACGTAGGCAGCAGCATGAGAGACGGCAGACAAAGGCAGCAGCGTGAGAGACAGGCAGACGTAGGCAGCAGCTTGAGAGACAGGCAGACATAGGCAGCAGCGTGAGACAGGCAGACAGGCGGCAGCGAGAGACGGAAGACATAGGAAGCAGCGTGAGAGACAGGCAGATACTGAGAGACAATTCTATTGTTACTACCGACGGCTGCTGCTGCTGCTGCTACTATTACTACTGCTATTCGATACTGGTACTACTACTACTACTACGTGTGGTGGTAATAGTTAAAAGTCTCTGCAACGAATTTGATGAATTTAAGCTAAAATAATTAAAGTATCAAATATGTGGGAAAAGTTAAAGTAGTTTATAACATGTATAGTCTATGGCACATACACACTGACGATGTAATTTGAATATTATTACAGCAATACACTTATATACAGCGTTGACAATGGTGCTCGCTGTCGCTTCAGTAAGTTAGGGTAGGCTAGTTTAAGTTAGGCTGTTAGATTAAGTTAGTTTAGTTAAAGTTTGGCTAGGTTAATTTAAAAGTTAGTCTCTCCCACGCTTCCTACAAGTACATGTAGGTTTTTATATACGTACTGTAATAAAAATGCTCACTGAAAGTCTTGTTTAAATCTACTTATTTTCCCTATGCAAAACTGACTTTTTCTGTGGGATAATTACCTATATTTCTATTGGTCTCTGCTAATGACTACTGCTACTAACTGCTGCTAGTACCTGGCAAATTTTACTACTACTGCTGCTCCTGGTGTTTCTGCTGACTGCTGTTACTGCTGCCTACTTCTATTTTTGACTACTGATACTACTATTGTTGAGTACTTCTGCAGTTTGAGTTTACTGCTACCACTACTATTGCTTCTTCTGTTGGCTATACTGCTGCTACTGGCTACAGCTATTACTGCTGCTGCTACTGGCTACAGCTATTACTGCTGCTGCTACTGGCTACAGCTATTACTGCTGCTGCTACTGGCTACAGCTATTACTGCTGCTACTGGCTACAGGTATCACTGCTGCTACTGGCTACAGCTATTACTGCTGCTACTGGCTACAGCTATTATTGCTGCTACTGGCTACAGCTATTACTGCTGCTACTGGCTACAGCTATTACTGCTGCTACTGGCTACAGCTATTACTGCTGCTACTGGCTACAGCTATTACTGCTGCTACTGGCTACAGCTATTACTGCTGCTACTGGCTACAGCTATTACTGCTGCTACTGGCTACAGCTATCACTGCTGCTACTGGCTACAGCTATCACTGCTGCTACTGGCTACAGCTATCACTGCTGCTACTGGCTACAGCTATCACTGCTGCTACTGGCTACAGCTATCACTGCTGCTACTGGCTACAGCTATCACTGCTGCTACTGGCTACAGCTATCACTGCTGCTACTGGCTACAGCTATCACTGCTGCTACTGGCTACAGCTATCACTGCTGCTACTGGCTACAGCTATCACTGCTGCTACTGGCTACAGCTATCACTGCTGCTACTGGCTACAGCTATTACTGCTGCTACTGGCTACAGCTATTACTGCTGCTACTGGCTACAGCTATTACTGCTGCTACTGGCTACAGCTATTACTGCTGCTACTGGCTACAGCTATTACTGCTGCTACTGGCTACAGCTATTACTGCTGCTACTGGCTACAGCTATTACTGCTGCTACTGGCTACAGCTATTACTGCTGCTACTGGCTACAGCTATTACTGCTGCTACTGGCTACAGCTATTACTGCTGCTACTGGCTACAGCTATTACTGCTGCTACTGGCTACAGCTATTACTGCTACTAATACTACTGACTAATGCAGACAAAACACAAAAGGGCAAAGAGCAAGCCAGAACAGTTAAAGAAACAGCAAAGGCGTGACCCAAGTGCTCATGTTCATCCTCCACAGGCAATTAAAAGTATATACGCACATGCGGGTGCGTACACGCACGTACATGTAGACATGCACGCTGGAGCATACACACACAGGTCCACAGACAAACATATACTTTCTATTCACAACAGCCATAACTCAAAATAAAATTCATCCAATACAAGAAGAATCAATTTACCGAAATATTACAAACATCATGGCTAGCTAATAGTTGGCGCCAAATCAGCCCCGCGGGGTGTTGCTGTGACCGTCTGCTAATTTTCGCGGGAAACTCAAGCTGGAGCGTCACACGGAGAACAGCCAATCAGAGAACAGTATTCAAAAAGGGCGCCAAGCGTGGCGGGAGTGCGCGGACGCCAGCCAATCAGGGAACGTCATTTAAAAAGGGCGCCAAGGGTGGCTAGAGTCCGCGCCACTTCTGTACCGTTACACCCGCGGCAAGTGTGTTGCTCCCTCATGGACCTTCCTGATAAGAACACACCTGCCCACACACTGCCTTTAGAAAAATAATAATAATTATATTCGGTATACATAATAGTACAATACGATAAAAACCACAATATTTGTAACATAACGGGCATTAATTTTTAGATTATTATTATTATTAATATTCTTACATACTTAATGTTATATATTTCACATTTATTAATTATTATTTTAACATTCTTACAATTTCTGTATAAAAATAATTCTAGTTGCTACTAATATGTTCATCATTAACAACTTAATTTCAGCTTCAGGTTCTCTACACGTATGCTGCTATGTATGATAATCTATGTAACTATTTCTGTATACCTGAATAAACTTACTTACTCAAACCCAGTTTTTATTAAACTAATAAATTAGTATATTTTAATTAATTTTTGTTCTGACAAAATTCTTGTAAACTGTTCCCTGACACTGCCTCCCTGCACGGTGGTCCCTGACACTGCCTCCCTGCACGGTGGTCCCTGACACTGCCTCCCTGCACGGTGGTCCCTGACACTGCCTCCTGCACGGTGGTCCCTGACACTGCCTCCTGCACGGTGGTCCCTGACACTGCCTCCCTGCACGGTGGTCCCTGACACTGCCTCCTGCACGGTGGTCCCTGACACTGCCTCCCTGCACGGTGGTCCCTGACACTGCCTCCCTGCACGGTGGTCCCTGACACTGCCTCCCTGCACGGTGGTCCCTGACACTGCCTCCTGCACGGTGGTCCCTGACACTGCCTCCCTGCACGGTGGTCCCTGACACTGCCTCCTGCACGGTGGTCCCTGACACTGCCTCCCTGCACGGTGGTCCCTGACACTGCCTCCCTGCACGGTGGTCCCTGACACTGCCTCCCTGCACGGTGGTCCCTGACACTGCCTCCCTGCACGGTGGTCCCTGACACTGCCTCCCTGCACGGTGGTCCCTGACACTGCCTCCCTGCACGGTGGTCCCTGACACTGCCTCCCTGCACGGTGGTCCCTGACACTGCCTCCCTGCACGGTGGTCCCTGACACTGCCTCCCTGCACGGTGGTCCCTGACACTGCCTCCCTGCACGGTGGTCCCTGACACTGCCTCCCTGCACGGTGGTCCCTGACACTGCCTCCCTGCACGGTGGTCCCTGACACTGCCTCCCTGCACGGTGGTCCCTGACACTGCCTCCCTGCACGGTGGTCCCTGACACTGCCTCCCTGCACGGTGGTCCCTGACACTGCCTCCCTGCACGGTGGTCCCTGACACTGCCTCCCTGCACGGTGGTCCCTGACACTGCCTCCCTGCACGGTGGTCCCTGACACTGCCTCCTGCACGGTGGTCCCTGACACTGCCTCCCTGCACGGTGGTCCCTGACACTGCCTCCCTGCACGGTGGTCCCTGACACTGCCTCCCTGCACGGTGGTCCCTGACACTGCCTCCCTGCACGGTGGTCCCTGACACTGCCTCCCTGCACGGTGGTCCCTGACACTGCCTCCCTGCACGGTGGTCCCTGACACTGCCTCCCTGCACGGTGGTCCCTGACACTGCCTCCTGCACGGTGGTCCCTGACACTGCCTCCCTGCACGGTGGTCCCTGACACTGCCTCCTGCACGGTGGTCCCTGACACTGCCTCCTGCACGGTGGTCCCTGACACTGCCTCCTGCACGGTGGTCCCTGACACTGCCTCCCTGCACGGTGGTCCCTGACACTGCCTCCCTGCACGGTGGTCCCTGACACTGCCTCCCTGCACGGTGGTCCCTGACACTGCCTCCCTGCACGGTGGTCCCTGACACTGCCTCCCTGCACGGTGGTCCCTGACACTGCCTCCCTGCACGGTGGTCCCTGACACTGCCTCCCTGCACGGTGGTCCCTGACACTGCCTCCTGCACGGTGGTCCCTGACACTGCCTCCCTGCACGGTGGTCCCTGACACTGCCTCCTGCACGGTGGTCCCTGACACTGCCTCCCTGCACGGTGGTCCCTGACACTGCCTCCTGCACGGTGGTCCCTGACACTGCCTCCCTGCACGGTGGTCCCTGACACTGCCTCCCTGCACGGTGGTCCCTGACACTGCCTCCCTGCACGGTGGTCCCTGACACTGCCTCCCTGCACGGTGGTCCCTGACACTGCCTCCCTGCACGGTGCGAAGTGTACAAATGGAAAACATGAATAAATAAACGGGATATAAATAAAGTCCTGAAAATATCTAATTCAGAGACGATTAATTTAAAATGGATAAATTTAGTTTTAGAAATGATATTGTATGAATTTAGATTTTGAAATGTTTGATACATTGAAATTTATAATTATATAAATTATGCTGGGGAGGACACACAGAAATAAATCTGAGCCCAGTAAATACACCCGCCCGGGAAGGCTAGAAACTCAACAAATTTAGATATAGAAATATTGTGTAAAGGCAGAAAGCTGAAAGTGAACATAGATAAGAGTAAGGTGATGAGGGTATCAAACGATTTAGATAAAGAAAATTTGGATATCACATTGGAGAGAGGGAGTATGGAAGAAGTGAATGTTTTCAGATATTTGGGAGTTGACTTGTCAGCGGAAGGGTTTATGAAGGATGAGGTTAACCATAGAAATGAAGGAAAAAAGGTGAGTGGTGCGTTGAGGTATCTGTGGAGACAAAAAACGTTATCCATGAAGGCAAAGTAGAGAATGTACTAGAGTATAGTGGTACCGACACTCTTATATGGGTGTGAAGCATGGGTTGCAAATGCTGCAGCGAGGAGGAGGCTGGAGGCAGTGGAGATGTCCTGTCTAAGTGCAATGTAAATATTATGCAGATAATTCGTAATGTGGAAATTAGGAGGTGTGGAGTTACTAAAAGTATTAGTCAGAGGGCTGAAGAGGGGTTGTTGAGGTGGTTTGGTCATTTAGAGAGAATGGAAAAAAGTAGGACTTGAAGGATATAAATCTGTAGGGGAAGGAAGGCAGGGTAAGGGGTCGTCATCGAAAAGGTTGGAGGGAGGGGGTAAGAGGTTTTGTGGGTGAGGGGCTTGGACTTCCAGCAATCATGTTAGGAGTAAATGGAGACGAATGGGTTTTGGGACCTGACGAGTTGTTGGAGTGTGAGCAGGTAATATTTTGTGAAGGGATACAGGGAAACCGGTTAGCTGGAATAAATAACGACATAAGCAAATTTGCCGATAACACCAAAATAAGCCGACAAATTCATTCTGATGAGGACATTAGAGCACTCCAGGAAAATTTGAAGAGACTGATGCAGTGGTCGGAAAAGTGGCATATGCAGTTTAATATAGACAAATGCAAAGTTTTAAACATTGGACAGGAAAATAACCATGTCACATATAAACTAAATAATGTAGATCTTAATATTACTGATTGCGAAAAGGATTTGGGAGTTCTGGTTAGCAGTAATCTAAGACCAAGACAACAGTGCATAAGTGTTCGCAATAAAGCGAACGGAATCCTTGGCTTCATATCAAGAAACATGCATAATAGAAGTCCTCAGGTTGTTCTTCAACTCTAAATATCCTTGGTTAGGCCTCATTAAGATTATGCTGCATAGTTTTGGTCACCGTATTACAGAATGGATATAAATGCACTCGAAAACATACAAAGGAGGATGATAAAGTTGATCCCATGTATCAGAAATCTTCCCTATGAGGATAGACTGCACTCTAGAAAGGCATAGAATTAGCGGGGATATGATTGAGGTGTATAAATGGAAAACAGGAATAAATAAAGGAAATGCAAATAGCGTGCTAAAATTATCAAGCCAAGACATGACTCGCAGCAATGGTTTTAAGTTGAAAAAATCAGATTCAGGTTTGGTAATAGAGTTGTGAATGAGTGGAACAAACTCTCGATACCGTCATAGAAGTTAAGACGATGTGTAGTTTTAAAAATAAGTTAGATAAATACATGAGTGGGTGTGGGAGGGTGTGAGTTGGACCTGACTAGCTTGTGCTAATAGGTCTGATGACGTGCTCCTTCCTTAAGTGGATGTGACCTGACTAGGTTGTTTCATTTAAGCCAGTGGGAGACTTGGGCCTGCCTCGCATGGGCCAGTGGGCCTGCTGCAGAGTTCCTTCTTTCTTATGTTCTTAAACATGTCCAGTGGAGAATATATGCTGAGGTAAATATGTCCAGTGGAGAATATATGCTGAGGTAAATATGTCCAGTGGAGAATATATGCTGAGGTAAATATGTCCAGTGGAGAATATATGCTGGGGTAAATATGTCCAGTGGAGAATATATCCAGGGGAAAACAAATATGTCCGTCGGAGAATATATTCAGGGAAAAATAAACATAGCCAGTGGAGAATATATAAAGGAGAATATGTCCAGGGAGACTGGAGATGGCGCTACACCCAATATGAATAATTGTGTTTCCCCCCAAAAAAAA